>VYXF01005122.1:72266-163078 GCA_013397295.1 Polioptila caerulea | reverse complement strand
GACTCTGCCGGGAGCTCAACCTGGACGCGGCCAGCGCGGCCGAGGCGCTGGGCGACTTCACGGCGCTGCGAGGCACCTACAGCCTGGAGGTGAGCGGGGCCGGACGGGGCCGTGCGGGGGCGGGCGGGCGCGGTCTCGCCCCGGCCGAGCCCGGTGACCGCGGCGCTGCCCCGGTGACCGCGGCGCCCGTGCCCGCAGGGCGAAGCGCTGCACTGGCTGGCCTGCGCGCTGTACGTCGCCTGCCGCCGGAGCCGCGTGCCCACCGTGGGGAGCAGCCCGATGGAGGGGAACGGCGTCTCCCTGACCCGCATTCTGCGCTCCGCACGCCTCAGGTGAGCGCCCCGCCCGCCGGGCCGGCCCCTGCCGAGGCCGAGCGCTCAGCGCCGGGAGTGCCTTGCCCTGCTCTGCCAAAGCCGCTAACCCGGGTGCCGCTCCTTCGCTCCAGGCGCTGGCGCAGTAAAAGCAGTAAACCTGCTGTTATTACAAATGAAAATTAAATGCAAATACGTAATTTCCAACTTCAAGCCTTTAGGAAATCACCTATGTCGGACCAACAGCTGTTCTACATACACCATTTGTTCCTCTCTGTAGTTAATTTGACCACAAACACCTTGGTACGTGCCATCCTGGTACGGCGTGTGTCTGACTCAGGATTCAGGCCAAATCCCGACGGAGTGCTGGCAGCTGCTGGTTTTTCTGGGCAGACAGCACTGGTGATCAGAGAACTCACCTTCTGCACAACCCTGCCAGGAGCTCTCCTGTCCCTGTGGCTCTGACCTGGAAACTCCGAGCCTGGAATGTTGCTCGTTCCATTTAATGACCCAGTCCCCGCTGAGCTGCTGAAGGGTTTGTCAGTTACTTACATCTCCGGCTGACAAGTTTTTGTGCAGGTAACTTTGACGGGCATTGACTCTTGGCTTGTTTTGTTGCCTGTCCTGCCTCCGCCTCAACACACACCGAGCTGTGCCTGCACTTTGCTGTCCACCACTGCTCTGCTCTACATAGCCATGCTGGCAGCCTCCATGTCAAACGAATGTTTCATGCCTTAAGGAGGGCCAAGGAGAAACCCCAGAGTGATAAAAGGCAAAGATCTGATAACAAATACACTTTGAGAGTCTTATCAAAATAAGTTGTAAACCTATGTAGTAATCATGTCAGTCATTAAAGGAGTAAATATATTTAATTTTGGCATTTTAGAATGGAGGTTAGTTAAAGCTCAAAGCAAACTTTTCTTTTTTCTTTTAAGTTTAATTCAGTTTTTTAGCAAAATGAAGAAGTGGATGGACATGTCAAACCTGCCCCAGGAATTCCGTGAGCGAGTTGAGAGGCTGGAGAGGAATTTTGAAGTGTCAACTGTGATTTTCAAAAAGTTTGAACCAATATTTTTTTATATATTTCAAAACCCTTATGAAGAAACTTCCAAACCACATCGAAGCAGGAAGCAGAGGTATTTTTTAGATTTGATGTGACTTCTACCTGGAAAGAGTTATACTCGATATAAGGTTATGAAAGTTAATTTCCAAAATGATGGGGTCTCTTTAACTCTGAAATGCAGCCAGTGCAGAGCCGCCCCTGACCCTGGTGAGTGCAGCTCAGGTCAGCTGGGCTTCACACGTAGCTACAGTAACACAGGCACTGTCCCACGGTGAGACTGCCAGGGTGTGGTGAGGAGAGGTGCAGTGTGGTGGGTTAGCTCCAAGGTACAGTGAGATCAACACTTCAAACGTTCAGCAGAAATGGCTGAAGTAGCTCAGGAGTGTTTTGTCTTGGCACAGTGCTGGCAGGGGGTTGGTATCACACCATGCTCTGGGGCTGTGACCTCCACACTGCTGAGGGCTTGCCGTGGTTGCCAGATGAGTGGAAGCACCAACTGGGAGGAAGTTACAGCTGATGTGCTCCTTTTTGTGACTAATTTGGGAACGTGTGGTGTCATCTTCCACACACACACGGAATGTCTGCCTTATTGAAAGGAGCTTGTCCATACTCCCTGCAAGAATATGTGACTGTGACAGCTTTGTAGTGAGAATGTAACCTTGGGGATGAGGGAGCCTAGCTGTGGATCTGCAAGGTGTTTTTGTGAGTTCAGGTGGGTTCTCTGGATGTGAGGGGGGATAATTGTTCTGATACAATGCTCTGGTGTAGTTCCACATCTACCGGCAGAGAGCAGGGGGAGGTACTTTGTCAGGTGCTCTGTTCATGTTCCTTTCTCAGAGCAGTGTTGGTTGGTGCCACTGCGGCTTTGGCTCTCTGTGGACTGAGTTGTGCCTTCCTTGGTCTTCCAGCTCCATGGCCTTGGATAGTCTGCTCCAAACAGGAGTCAGCAGCTGAGCTCTAGTACAAGCCATAGGTGCCTGTTCTGAAGGGATGGCTGATGCTTCAGTAAAATATTTCAGAGAAACCATCACTGGAATATATTTAACCTTTGTCACCTCCCCACCTGTGGCTGCAGGAGGGTTCTGTGGGAGGTGTGACACGAGCAGAATAGCTTGTCAATGGCAGGGTCAGAGGCCAGAGGCAGCCTTTGGCTTGGGAACAGGGTCGAGAAGTTGTGGATGTGTGCAGGACACTCCATGGAGCCAGGTCAGGCTCTGTCTGTCAGGCAGTGAGAGCTGAACTCAGGACATGTAACTTAGACTGCCTTAGTGTGGAATTAAGACAGCAGCTCCAGCTGTTGTTTTGTTCAGGGAAATGGAATGAAATTTGTACTGTAGAACAAGGTTTGGCTTCCTGGAACTGAAGAGTAACTTTTCCCCCCATTTTTCTCGTTGACAGGCGGGTGCCATGCAGCGTCAAAGATCTCTTTAACTTCTGCTGGACTCTCTTTGTGTACACTAAGGGTAGGCTGCTTGCTTTGCCTGCATGGTTTGTATACATTCCCAGCTGTGAACTTCTGTTGTGTTGCTTGACATGATGTGCTGTCTCTTGAAGGTAATTTCCGTATGATTGGAGATGATTTAGTAAATTCCTATCACTTACTTCTGTGCTGCTTGGACCTGATTTTTGCCAATGCCCTTCTGTGTCCAAACAGAAGAGATTTGCTAAATCCATCATTTAAAGGTATGGTGAGGACAGATTATTTACAATCAACTGTGCTTTGTTCCCTTGACTCATTTGAAATGAAGTTGAAGGTTGGTTGTCTTCCCCCCTCCTCCTGGTTCCCAGGCTTACCAGAGGAATTCCACAGTCCGGAGATCAAAGCCTCCGAGGATCCTCCCTGCATCATTGCCATGCTCTGTGAGCTGCACGATGGGCTCCTCGTGGAAGCCAAAGGCATAAAGGAGCACTACTTCAAACCATACATTGCAAAGCTGTTTGATAGGAAGGTACATCTCGCGAGGTTTCTCAGCACTTGGTGGTGCTCCCAGGTGGTCTCGAGAGCATTTGAGTCCTGCAGGTTCCACAGGGGACAGCAAAGGAAATGGGCAAAGGAACTTGTTAATGAGCAAAGGAACTCAGGCTGGCTCAGGTTTTCTTTGTCTTTTAGCAGGAGCAGAATTCCCTCACACTTTTAATGCTGTGTGCCGTTAAGGTCTCCTCTGTTTCAGCTTTTTATGTCAGTGAAGAATCTCTGCTTTCCTTTCTTGGCAGTGTGTAACTGAATAATGAAGGATGGTGTTTTCTTCTGGCAAAAGTGATCTTGTGAAATAATTGTATGGGATGTCTGTCATGGGAGTGTGAGTCCTGCTGCTTGTCTTGAAGTTGAGCAAAATGGTTTGGAAGGAGAGGTTGAGGTTGCAGATGTACAAAATGTCCTGTCTAGTTCTGATCTTGGAAATGTTTTCCAAGCTCTGTGGAAGCTTCTTTATAGTTGCTCGTTGAGCCAGTCCATAACCTAGCAGTGAACAGCTGTCACATTGCAGGGGTGGCTCTGAGCAGTGAATTTGCCTGGAGCTTGGATCCAGTTGGGCTTTGTACTCTGTCTTGGAAATGGCACTGTAGTCCTGTGGTCTAGGCAAAAAAAGAGTCCAGTTATGCACCTAAATCTCGTTTCCTTTTTGACTAAAACCATCATGCCCTCACACTTGAAACAATTTTGATTTTATTATCTAAGATATTTCTGCTTTTTATCCTTAGATCTTAAAAGGAGATTGTCTTTTGGATCTTTGCAACTTTACAGAAAATAGGTAAGTTACAGCTTTTGTTTGTAATCATACATTTGTATACTAAATCTTACTTTTCCTGATGCTTTGTTGTACCATATCTAATGGGTTGTGATTATTTGACCATCAAAGCTGCCCTCTGGCTGAAGCACTTTCTGGATCTCAGGTGTGGCTGATGTCAGGGGTTCAAGCCGTGGAGATTCTTTCTTGATGTCAATTTTTTTGGTGCTTGCTCTGATTTTCTGGCAGCTATAAGCTTTGAATAATGTAATGCAAATTCAAAACCTTGGCTCTGAAGGTCACAGATGTGTTTCTAAACACGTATTATGCCCAAGTAGGGAAATCTCTAAATTTATTTCTCTGTCTCTAATTAAGTGTATAAATCTATGGATGCAGCAGATGGACTTGAAAGGAAGCAAAAACTGAAAAACCACAAAAAATAGGTGAACAATTTCTGTGGGAGGCAAGTGTGGTTGTTTCAGGAACTTTGAATTCACCTCTGAAAGCTACTTTAAATGCAAACTATAAAAAATCCTTGTCAGTTTTTTTTTTCTTTTGCAAAAACACCTATTAATTTGTTTTTGCTTTTGTTTGCAAGCTTTTAACATCTTGGTTTGCTTTGGGAATTTTGAGCAAAGACTCAATTGTTTTAATAATGCAGATAACACCTCAGTTTAGATATAAACTCATTTCTTTGATCATTTAACATTAAATTTCTCTTAGGATTTCTACTTTAAAATTAATAGCATTCCTTCAGTAACACTGTCATATGGAATGATACAGTACTCCCTGTTCTTTTGCAAGTAGTCTGACATCTCAAAGATGTTTGTAAGCCTCTCTGGGGTTTTCTTTGTCCAACTTTCCACAGACCTTTACTTTTTCCCAAAAGACATGGGGCAGTTGAACCTGTGATAAAGTTAGGTTTCCTGTGGGATCACAGAGCTGCTTGTGTCATGAATGCATTGTTATATTCCATTATTATACATGCTGGAACTGCTCTCCTGACCCAACTGCAGGCAGGATTATTGATGCAAGCTATTTCTGATTTTCATCCAGAAGTTCCATTCTACTTCCCAAGTACACGTTTAAAGCTTTGCAACCTTGGTGGGATTAAACATTCCTTTTTTCCAGTTGGATATGCTGGAATAAGGAAAATGAAGGATTTGTTTGGTCTTACATGTCAGTGATGGCTTTAGAAATAAAAGCCAGGCAGGTAACTCCTCACTTTCCCCTCTTCTGCACCATTAGGAAAATTATGGGCTGCAGAGTGGTAAACCCAGAAGTCCAGTGGAGTAGGTTTGGTACAGTTCTCCTTGGTTGCTCCGTGTGTGCAGAGATTTAACCTCTGACCAACTGAGCACTTCCAGACTGGTTTATTCACAACTGGTGTGAAAGCAAAGTTGATTTTTCCCCCTTCTTACTGAGATCTAAAATACTGGTGGAAGAGTGATTCCTGCAGTGATCCTGAAGAGGTTTTGAGTCCAAGGGCAGGCAGGGTGTTCAGGGAGGTGGGAGCAGCGCTGCTGTCCAGAGCATGAAACTCTGACCCTGTGTTGGCTTGGGGTTGTACCTGTGCTCCTGGGGCACCTTATTTGTTTCTTCAGCAGTTCAACCTTTGTTATCAAACCTGGGCTTCTCTTTCAGCAAAGCGCTGAATAAAGAGTATGAAGAGTATGTTCTCACTGTGGGTGACTTTGATGAGAGAGTTTTCCTGGGAGCTGATGCTGAGGAAGAAATTGGCACTCGAAAATTCCCTGCAGGTGTGCCAGGAGAGAAAACAGGTGCAAGAGCTCACATGGAGTGTCATCTGCAGCAGCATTTTGAAAAGGTGATTCATTTAACATGGCAAGCTCATTTGAAGTTCTCCTTCAAGTTTTCCCATCGTTATACTCTTTGAATCATTGAAGTGACTTGGAATTTCTTCTTCCTGAGAGGAAGATAGTGAACACAGGCTGCAGTGCTGTCTTGCTAAGGAGAAAAGGCGGTATCTTCTTTCCTGTGGAATTTTTAAAATAACTATTCCTTAAAAAGCATGACCGCACTTCCCGGTGTATAGTCTGGTTTTGTCTAAGAAAAATCAGTAAGTAATCAATACCCAAAGATGTAGGTCTCAGTTTTGATCGAGCTTCATTTGTACTCCATACTCATACCACAAAACCTTGACACTGAATTCATTTGTTTTCCCAGTGTTTCCTCCTTAGAAAAGGAAAAGTCAACTTTCCTACTCTTCTATGGAAAATAAGATTCACACATAAACCTCAATGAAGTCTCTCTTCATTACACAAAGTAGCCTATAAACAGACTTAATGTTTCACTATGTTTAAAAATATAAAATGTATTTAATGACGTTGACATGCAGGAAAAGAGTTGCTTGATTACTTTTTAATCTTGGACAACGGGAAAAATAGTACTGGCTGTGTGAAAGAACCATATGCTGTTGGATTTACATGTCAATTAAAATTAAGAATTTTTATTCTAAGATAGTGGTGCTAGTGTAAATTAATCATATGTCTTAGCTTTTTCTCCCAAATATAAGTGTATTTCATATCCAGGCAAATTAAAGACAGGAGTTTGGAATGGGTTTTATTAATTCTGAGCTTCAGTTTCTATAGTATAATAATATTACTGTTTCTGCATAATGACTGCAGGCTTAACCTTTTCTCATTATTTGCCTTGTATCTTCAGAATGTTGTCAGTTCAGATAATTAAATCCAAGAACTTTATTGTGTCACTTCCAGAGAGCAGGATACAAATAGGTCAGTGCAGTCCAAACAGCTCTCTCTGCTCAGTGCCACTTAATCCTTTGGATGAAGGGAGGACCATTTCCCAAGGAATGTGAACCTCTCTTGGGCTGCTCTGCCACCCAGTCCTTGTGTCACCCAGCTAATGCGGTCAGGGACTGAGAATGGAAGCATGTGCTTCCTCTTCCTTGCCCTGTATTTTCAATGTTCAAAAGAGCCTAAAAATTTACAGATTTTAAGATTTTAGGTCTTGTTTTACTTGTTTACGTGTTTTAGTTGTAAAATCCCTTTGATTTAATTTTTGGCTGTTCAAAGATTTGTTATGTTTTATATTTATGGAGTCCTGGCTCGTTTTTAGTCACTTCTGAGCTCACAGGTTTGATGAAGCCTTCACGTGGTTGTACTAGTGGTGTCATATTAATCTTTGAAGGAATTTTGCAGGAGATGCTCATTTGAAAGGTAATTGAAACAGTTTTGTTGGGTGATGTCTATTTATTATTTTTCTCTGTCTGACAGAAAAGATCATTTGCGCCTTCAACTCCACTGACTGGCAGAAGATACCTGCGAGAAAAGGAAGCTGCCATCACTCCTGTGGCTTCGGCCACACAGAGCGTGAGCCGTTTGCAGAGCATGGTGGCTGGGTTGAAAAATGCACCGAGTGAACAACTTACAGCTATTTTTGAGTGAGTATGTCCACTTCAGCTGCTCTCATTGACACAGAAACTCATCATTTGGCTTTTTTTTTTCCTTCGAGGCAGAATATTTTGGTCTGTGTTTGTGTATTCTTGTTGAAGAATTTTCTGTTTTCCAGATGATCTCATCTGGAGAAGGATAAACACACACGTCTCCCCCCATCTGACTTGTCACCACCATTGTGTTAATGGACCTTCAGCTTTTGCTGATGTTGGTTTGTCTGTCTGCTTGAAGGCCAAATGCCTTTTTTGCTTGTTTACATTTTAAACAAGTACTTCTCAATTAAAAGATGTGGTAACCAGTGCTTTTAAGATTTTGGAGGAGGGCGGAAATGTTCAGGTGAACAAGCTGTAGTCTTCGCCCCCAGCTGGGAAGACAAAACTAAAAGCAGTCTACAGGCTGCCCATTTTTAGTTTACACTAATTCAGGGTGTGTTGGTCTAACCCCATGGCACAAGTGACCAGGAATAGCAACACCCATGTTTCCCACTCAGGATGTTCTGGTGGTTGTTCCCTGAGCACACTTCAGTTTCCTGCCTTCCTCCTTGAGCAGTAAAAAGCAGTAATTGAATAGTAAATACCTGTAAAGATGCTGAGTGTTTGCCTAATATCTTTCCAAGCTAAGTTCCTGTTGTATTATGGTGTAAGGTTTCCAGGTATATTTTTACAAACCAGAATGAACATTTAGTATTTAATATTTGAAGTGCAGAAGCAATGTTCTTTTAAAGTAACCATAATAAACAGGTAAAAAATATTACTTACTGTTCCCATCTTTGGGGTTATGTATGTTTGAAAGTTTTGCTAGCACTGATTCTTAAAAGTTTACAACTGTGCTCTATGGGATGCATTTGTTTTGAATGCTTTGATTGTTTTTATAAGGACTGATACTATTTATACTGTACAATTAAGACATTAATGTGCCTGTAATCTCTAATAAAACATATGTTTGTTCCAAATAATAAGCCAGACTATGAAGAGAGAGATAAATATTTAAATGGGAACAAGAATTGAGTTAACCAGCAAGAGCTGTGATAAGTATTTTGCTCATCTTGGATATGAGTTCAGCAAGCACTGGCTTATATATTCTGTGTCCCTGGAAGAAATGGAGGAACTGTAGTTTGGACTGTGTAATATTCTATGCTTTTCAGTATTTTCTTTTTCAAATTAAAATTCCTTAGAAAAAACTTTGAAGTTAATTAGAAAGCTTTATTCAAAGAGAAACCCTGGCTGATTTTAATTCTAGCTTTTCAGAGTAGTTTAGTGTCTTAATTTGACACCAGCCACGGGCTACTGTCCTCTAAAACAGAGTTGCTGGGAAATTCAGAAGCATTCAGAAAGAGCACCTCCAGCCAAAGACACTATGGCCCTTTTTTATGACAGTGACAATGTGGAGTTCATCAGTTCTCCCAGTCTTGGTAGGGAATGGGAAGATGATGCTGCCTCTTTCCTCTAGGCTTTTCTATGCTTCCTCAAACTGAGCCTCTAAGCTTTTCTATACTTCCTCAAACTGTGTGGTGTCATGGGTGCCTTTGGTTGGTTGGTTGCCTGTTGTAGCATCCTTACTCCTGGCAGGTTCATTTTTCTCCTCACTTTGCTGCTGTAGTTCTTGCTTTCTCCTGCAATTGTTCCAAGATCTGCATATCTTCCCTGGTCCTGTTAGGAGGAGAGGACACGATACCTGTGTATGTTTTTATGTTTTCCTCTGTCTGTGTAATACAGGTTCTTGCTGATGAGGAATGCTCATTATAATTGGCTTATCTTTTTATTTTGGTTTTATGGTGGTTGTTGTACAAACAAGGCTTTCTTTGCCTTCGGCTTCAGGTCTTGTGCCCGTAGCCCCTTGGAAAGCATTGTGAGCAGAGTGAAGGAAGTTGGTGAGACCTTCTGTTGCAGCTACACTCAGTCAACGGATGAGCAGCCAGGATCTCACATAGGTATGGAGTGAAAGGCATGGGGTGTTTCAAAATACTAAAGCAGGGCAAACAGAATGCATACCTATACTGTTTTCTGTATTTAATGTAGTGGACCTGGTTTTATCCCAGGATACACCCAAGCAGAAAACTGCTGCTGTCAAACAGTACACTGTAAAGAATAAAAATTTATGGCAGAGTAAAACTCAAGGTTGCAGTTCAAACTGGGATAACCAAGAAGTCATGGAAAATCAACTCTTAGCAAGTGTAAACTTGCATTCTTCTTAGCTTTAAAATATAAAGGAAACTGAAAGCAAATAGGAAAATTATTATTGCAAAATTACATCACAAGAAATATTACAATAAATAATCCTTTAAAATATTTTTGGAATTTCATGCTGTACTTGGGACTAGCGGATTTCTGAACTTTTTTTTTTTTGTTTGCAAAGTCTGTGTGTACACACATGAACTATTATTTTGGATGAGGACAGGTGCTGGTCAGTTCAGTCTTAACCCCGTTTGTGCCAGTGGCATTGGACTTTATCTCTGTTGATTTTAAATTTCAGATTTTGCTGTAAACAGATTAAAACTGGCAGAGATCTTGTACTATAAAATCTTGGAGACTATAATGGTGCAAGAAACACGGAGACTGCATGGGAAGGATCTGACTGTAAGTAGAGAACCAGTGAAAGATTAGAACACTTTCTGTAACTGTTTCTTGGAGTTTATCTTCAGGCAGTTCCAGAACAAAGCACTGTAAAGCACTCGGTGTGTATTGTCAGTACTAAAAAGGGGAAATACACGAGAGCTGCCAAAATGTGTTTTTCTTCTACTATTTGAACCAGTATAAACCATAACTAAACATCTGAATTTGTGTTGCCTTCTAGAATCACAACTTTATCTACAGATAACTTTTATTCTCTTCTTTACCCAGGGAACAGTATCAATATTTTATGTTAGACAGCACTGCATTTGCTCTGCTTTATGATGCACAGCAAGGAGGCCAGTTCACTTGTCCATAGCATGCAAAATGAGATAGTTTTGTTGTTGTTCTACTTCTGGTCTCTTCAACTTCCCTGTAAAAAGGAGGTTGTGGATAGGAGAAGATAGCTTCTTCCCAACAATAAGCTGTGTAGTGTTAGTGCCACAAAATTCCAACTTCTCTTCCCCAAATCTGAGGCCAGTGCCATTTTCTGTGTTCTCTCCAGGCTCTCCTGGAGCTCGATCTCTTCCACCGCTCCCTCCTGGCATGCTGCTTGGAGATTGTGCTCTTCGCTTACAGCTCCCCTCGTACCTTCCCCTGGATCATTGACGTTCTTGACCTCAGGCCATTCTATTTCTACAAGGTAAATAAACATTGGCTTAGGGTAGGATCTGTATTTAAAATGGCATGTTACTGGATTGAGAATTGTAGAGGATGATGCCTTTCCTCCCTAGGGAATCAGGTAAAACAAGGACTGAAATTAACCGGGCATTAGGCTTATTCTAAATTCTGGCTCTCCTGAAATGTATTACTTGGAAGGTGTAATGTCAGAGCTGGAGTTGAAGCTGAAATATAAAGAAAAAAACCCATTTTGTAAATGGTACTGATCTGTAACATACTGCTGATCGACTTTTACTAGACTAAAGCCTTCAAGCACATATTTTGTCAATTATTTGTATTTATTGACTGCAGTGTAGTTCTGAAAGAGCAGATACAGATCTGAAATGTTGCCTTTAGCTGCTACTACTTATCAGAGGCTTGCTTGACTAAGTTTGGGGTTTTTTCCTTTATGTAACCGAACACAGAATATCTTTTCCAGGCTGTTCTCTGGTTTTGCTCTTTATTTAACCACATTTTCCCCACTTCCAGTGTAACTTGATTTTTGACTACTTCAATCCTTTCATCACCTGTCCATATGCCTCCAGTTTTTGCTGGATGCCTAGCAGCTTACTGGAGTTCTGAATAAATCAAGTAGTTCTGTTAAGATGACAGCAATCAAAAAATTGAAGCCTTTGGGAAAGCTGGTTCATATTCTATCCTTCCTTTTTCCTTTAATCCTCAACTGTAGGGCAGTAGTGGAGCTGTACAATTCTGTCAATATTGCTGTTGCTGTTGGTAGCTTCCATCAAAACTGGTGCACATCCAACTTTATGGAACAGATTTATGTTCAATTTGAATTTTCTGAACTATTCTGTGTGTATTCTTGCTGCACTCTTATTTGGACAAAAATTGCCATTGCAAAGGTCTCAGACAAGAGAGACTTGTGGTATTTATAACTTTGTTCTCTGAGTGTAACTTCTGTCACAGGAATATCTAAACATATCAATAGGTCTTCCAGGAACTTTTATGGCATTTTCATCTCTGGAGCTTTAGAAAAACAGGCTGAATGCTCTGCTGGTATGAATAACACAGAGTGGGTCTTGTGTTGGAGTATCATACTGCAGGGGATCTCAGCTCTTTCAACCCCCATTTGTGAATGGTAAGGGTTTGGAGTGCTTCTTAAATGAAACTTCAGAGCAGTAATTTTCAGCTCCTCATGTTATTGGCTGCTTGTTTGTGAAGAAGGAGAGCTGAAATGCTGGGCCTGTCACATCCCCTGCTGAGCAGCTGTACCTGATCACATCTCCCAGGTCAGTGCTGCATGTGCCAAGTGCTTTTGCTTGTGCACAGTTAGCAGTGGTGAGAAAGGGCCCTAAAAACCCCTGGAATGGATTGTTCTGCACTGATGGCATATCTGCTGTCCTCTTCCAGCTCCCAGGTTGCTTTGGGAAAGGAGTTTAAAAAAAGAGAGATCAGAAGAGAGTGGGGGAAGATGGAGATGTGAGGAGGAGGCTGGAGCACTCTGTGTTGACATTTTGAACAGGAGCCTGAAATAAATAACAGTTTGATGGTGTTAGGCATGAGCAGTGTGACATTGCTCTGTGTGTGTGTGTGATTGCCATCAGGTTATTGAAGTGCTGATTCGGTCTGAGGAAGGACTTTCCAGAGACATGGTGAAACATCTCAATAGCATTGAGGAACAGATTCTGGAGAGTCTGGCCTGGACTCGGAACTCGGCACTCTGGAATGCACTCGAGACTTCAGGAAACAAAGTCCCAACCTGTGAAGAAGTATGTGATCTCATTCCTGTTACTAGTAAATTCATGTTCTTTTTCTCACTTGTTTTATACAGAAAACTGTTCAAATGAGACCATTACTGCAGAAAATCTTCTATTAATAGATTGTCACAAAGAAGAGAAATTAATTTGTTATCTTACACTGACATTTCTTATTTCTCAGGTAATGTTTCCCAGTAATTTTGAGGCCAGCAATGGAGGAAGTGGGCTTGGGCACTTGCCCATGATGCCATTATCTCCCATAATTCATCCTCGAGTGAAAGAGGTTCGGACAGATCTTGGTGGGAGTTTAAGACGAGGTATGTTCAAGGCTTCTGACATTGTTGGAATGTGTGAATTTGGGGAGAGGGGTTTTAAACTTCTTTGTAATTGCAAAAAGCAACCTTGAATCTGAATTGAGCATTTGGAATTGTGAGGTTTATTTGATCAAGGGAAGGTCTAGATGCACCCAGTCAAACCAGTGCTGTGACTCACTGGCAGCAGACAGTGGTGATGGTGTTTCCTTTCTGGACTGGAGCAGATTTTGCTGCTGGTTTGATGCCAGGGTGATCTTACTTTGAGGTGGGTTGTCATCTGATCACTTACTGTCCATTGATGTTCATATTTTTCGGGGTTTTTTTTGCTCTCTGTTAATTTATGGCCAGTGAGTTTGGCTGGATTTTAGATGATTTTTTTTTTCAAATGTAACTACAGAACTACACTTACTCGTGCTTCCTACAAGAATTGTTTTTGTGCAGGGATGGAGGACAATGCTTTGCCTGTAGTGTTCTGTCCTCTGAAGAACTGCTCTTTGCAGATTCCTGGATCTCACACAGAACTGTCTCCTGACAGTGAGGCTGCAGAAGCAGTGTTGGCACTGCTGTTTCCTTTGCATGCTTCTCTAGTTTGGAATTGCTGGTTTTATTGTATCCCAGACACTGGCCCATATGTTCTTGCATGTGCACCATGGACTGGTGGGTTGTGTAATGTTGTCTCCTTCGGTGTTTGTCTGGCAACAAACAAGACTGGTGTTTTTTTAAATACTCCTTAGGAAGGGGATGTACAAGCAGTTTCTGTAAGTGTTAGGGTTCACTGATGGAAGAGGAGCCAGATTGGAGGTGGTATCTTGTATGTGGGGAAGGCTGTGTGAGACACAGTTTTGTATATGGTACTAGAGGCTTCTGCTAAATTCAGCTGGGAGGATGATGGGGACAGGAAATGTTTATTTGTCTTTGGTACCAAGAGAACCATCTTGGCAGAGTTAGAAGTAAGGTCTCCTGTGGAAGATCAGACAGATCTACAGAAGCTGAGCTGCATAGCACCACCAATCTCCTGGCCCTGGTACAGTGGAAGCCATGGGAGAGAGAAACTCAAGGCAAGAACAGAAGTGAAGACATCACATCTGGTCACTCTTGACTGCTCTGACAAGAGGAGATGTTACAAGGACATTGCTGATGCAGAAGAATGTAACAGAGACTTGATAACCAAAAAGACTGTGTTGCTTCGGGAGCAGTGGCAAAGGAGTCAGATTGGAAAATTTTGTACAGAACTTAGAGAACTATAAATACTGGTGACTAGTGTAATAAACTGGCATAGCATGGTCCGTACCTCTCAATCCCTGTAGTCTCCGATCAATCTTACCTGGCCAGTTATCCAGACAATGTCTCATTCATGAGAAATAGGAAGCTTGTCACTGTTAACTGCCACAGACTGCAGCAGAAATGCAAAAAGCCTGTGAACAGAAGCCTGTACGTTAGTGGTCTGTACTTCAGGCTTACTATTGGAATATATGTTTGAAAGCAACAGAAAAGCCTGAGAGGAACTGTGGGGCTGTGTGAGGGTGGAGTCACCTGATGGGGCAGTTTAGAGAGAGCTTGAAAGCCAGAACATAGGGAAGACAGCATGTCCAAGGAATATAGTCAGGGTTCCTGTGGAGGAATGTGTTGACAGGAGTAACACTTGAAATGTTACTAATTGCTAGGCTGACTGGTTTAAGTACCTGTGATCCTGTGTGTTCCTCAGTCTCTATGGATCAGAGTGGCTGCACAGTTTCCATTTGATACCTGATGACACAACTGTGCCGGTCTGGGGTGACTGGAAAAGGAGTCGGTCAGACTATAGATCTTGTTCTTATTACTTCAGAACAGTAAACTCTGAGAGCAGGCCTGAGCTACAAGTGATCTCTGCTGGTGTAGTTGGAAGGTATCCTTTCTCCTTCTCTGCAGAAGTATTTCCATTGAGCTGCTGTTGTTAAAGTTTTGTTGTGTTTATTTTTTCTTCCTTGTCCTGCCAGACATGCAGCCATTGTCTCCAATCTCAGTTCACGAGCGCTACAGTTCTCCTACAGCTGGAAGTGCTAAGAGAAGGCTCTTTGGAGATGACAGCCCCAAAGAAATGCAGACAGAAAAAATCTTAACGAAAGGAACTAAGCTGACAATTGCTCCAGCATCAAGCACTGGTGCTGAAAACACATCAGCATCTCCTGGCCAGACGGTGCTGACTATGACAACCACTACAGGACCAGGAAAAGCAGGACAGAAGGTCACGATCCCACTGCATGGTAGGAATTACTGCTGTTCACTACTTCTTCGCTGTTTTCTTTGTTTTTAAGATATGCTTGGATCAACCATGCATCTTGAAAGAGTGTTGCATTTTCTTTCTGAAAAAGTTACTTTGTCAACAACAACTGTCTTGGTGTGAAAGTCAGGTGTCTGCCAAGGAAGGCTGAAACTTCCCTTGGAATAGAGTATGACCCCCTTCCCTCTGAATTATTTTAACTTTGAAATTGCGAGGCTTTCAGGCAAAGATATGGGAAAGGGAATAGCAGTTCCTTACGTGTGTGTGTGTATAACAAGGCACACAAACCCCAGCCCCAGCAGCAACACCAAGCAGACACGGAGAGCCAGTCCCAGCCTTCTCCCGGCTGCAGGCGCCTTCCCCTGCGGTGCAGTTCCGGACACAGCCAGCAGGGGCGCTGCTGGCTCCCGGCCGGGCAGGGCACTGTGGGGCAATGATTCCCCCGCGGCTGCAGGGGGCGCTGTGGGGCGAGCTCGGCTGCCTCTCTCCACACAGCAATGGCGGGCAGGCTGGTGGGCGGGATGGAGAAGGGGCTTCCTTTGGAAACTCACGGGAAGCAGCCGGTCCCGGTGCCCCTCCAAATGGTGAAATGGACTGCAGCAGGGACCGCTGAGCAGCAGGGACCGCTGAGCAGCAGGAACCGCTGAGCAGCAGCTGGAACAGAGTGAGCACACCCAGGGTGTCAAACAAAGTGTAGCAAAGACTCCAGAACCTGCCTGGAGCTGAGGTGTCCAGGCAGGTGGGGTGTCCCAGCAGGCAGGGATGCAAGGCTACAGTGTAGCAAAAACTGGGAGCAATGGGAAAAGAATGGCAGGGACAGGGCAGGGGTTCCTCTGCTCCTCTGCAGCAACTGCCTCACCCAGATGGGGAAATGCATCCTCTGGGAGTGGGGAGAGGAGCAGGGTCCTGGTCTTTTTCCCCTAAGGCACCTGAACAGATAGCAAGGGTCGTTTCCAATGAGGCGGGGTTCCAATAAAGTCCCAGTTCAGTGGCTACTCTCATGAGCAAAGGCTCACCCATGGCAGGAGAAGCAGGACAGGGCTGGGTTCTGGCAGCAGCAGCGAATTCCCTCCAGTAAACAGCAGCTGGACCATATTCTGAAGCCTACAGCAAGAGAGGGCGAGGAGCTGAGCCCAGCTCCGTACTACCTGGCCAAAATATCGAGGTATCTTTTCCCTTCCAAAGACAAAGTTCCCCAGGTAAAGACTATCCAGCCGAACCCTTCCCCACCCTTCCTCTGAGCCATGGCAACTTATATTGTCTTTTAAGTACTGGCTATTTTTGTTTTAGCAATATATGGGAGAAAATTCCCTGAGGGAAAGAAAACAAAAGGAGCAATCCTAACCTACAAGAACAACAAAAAAGTTTAAGTTTATATTGACATCATGTCCTTGGAGAAATCTGATCCCTGGCAAATACATTGAGGATTTCTTCTCCTGAAGAAAAAAACATGGAATTTGTGCTCCTTCCAGTTATATCTCATTACATATATATCACATTAAGCAGTACTTTGGTTCTGAACTCCAATAATGATGTACTGCAATTTGTCTTAATTTGGTCTGTTATAATCTCAAAAGGCTCTGGAACTTCTGGATTAGGGTTATGTGTTAACATTAGCAAAATACTGTGAGACTTCTGTTTTGTGGAAGTTGAGTGATACTTGAGTATTTCTGAAAAGTATACATAAGCAATGAGTTTATAGCCATTTCATAATTTAAAAATTTGGTCTATAGTTAAAGATGTAAAGAAAAATTCTGCACTACTCATGTTTAAGGAGATTTTCAGCAAAATAATTTGATTACTGAGGAAACTAATGAGGACTGTATAGGATATGCTGCCTGTTTTGCTGAAAAATAATTTAAAAAAAAAATGCCCACCTTCCCCCAAAAGAGTGGGAAACCAAGTACAGAAATTGTGATTGCTTGTAAACTTTATACTTCCAGATAAGCTTTAGAAAAGATGAATCACATTCAGATTCTCTTTTTAAACTTTACTAGAAATGTTATTTTTATCATTTCTGAAGATTCTGTGGGACAGAGTCTTTTTAGATTGTAGTACAGAGGATGAGACGTCTTTAGTATCAAATGTTCATAAATTAGTTTGATTTGCTGTTTGATTCTGCAGCATGAGGGGAGCAACCAGTTTATTTCTGGGTATGTGTATCCTCTCCAGGTATTGCAAATGACATGGGTGGAATCACCTTGATCCCCATTTCGATTAATTTAGGCCAACCATGTCAAGTGGATGTGCACGCTCCCTGCCACCCTCCTAGGAACCAAACACAAGAAGTGCAGCTGCCAGCAGCCAGCAAACCCAAGAGAACGGGCTCCTTGGCACTGTTCTACAGGAAGGTGAGTGTCCTTACTCAGAAGTGGTGCTGTACTTGTGCTCATGGCCATGCTGGAGCCTGCCTCCCTGTACAGCTCCCATTACCTTCAGTCTTCATGTGCCTTTCCCTTGGCACATGCAGTTCTTATAAACCTTGAAGAAGAAGGGAAAAGATGTTGAGTGTTGCAGAGAGTCCATGAGATTTTTTCTTTTTAATTAGGAGCCTCTATAAATAAATATCCAAGGCATACTTTACTTCAGATTTTACTTCTCTTGGCTATTTTGATTGCCCCCACATTTGCAAGGGTTAGACAGATCTGACATGAGATGATTTTCTTGTGTCTCGCTCATTCAAAGCTGCACTGCTGTGGATGCAGCATCTGGAGATGCTCCTTTGACACTTTCAAGTCCGCCCAGCAGTGCTGATCTTGCTGGGCTGGAGGCTCAGAAAGCAGTGATGAATAACACAGTAGCTAAAGGTTTCTAGCAAGAATAAATATGAAATAATGCAGTATTTAAAGATTAAGTTAAGAACTGGATGTGCTTCAAAGAAATTTCAGATTACTTACTTCTAGTTGCTTTCATTTTCAGTGTGAATTTTGTGTGAGTTCATTGGAGGAAGTGGGGTAACTTGGTCTTGATGACTAGAAAGAATATATCCCTAAATTAGTCTCTCTCAAAATATTAGATATTTTTTTGCTGCTATTTTCTTACTAGGTAAGTTATTTTCAGAGGTTTTCCCCTTTGAGGGTATCTGTATAGATATAATGGAACTTAAGTAAGTTCTACTATGAACAATCTTTTAAGGTACATCTTAATACAAAGAAATAATTTCTGGAAACACTTGTAAGGCACATCCTTTATCTGGGCTGTTGGTTCTTTAATTTTTCCAGCAACAGGAGGTTTCTCTGAGAAAGGATTAAGAATTGATCAGCTACCTGCCAGTTGGGAGTGTTGCATTTTGGAAGTTTTGCTCTCAACTGGGGAGTACTTCAGGTGTAGCCATGTCTTTGACTAACCATGTCATAGGCAACATAACTCCTCTTAGTTATGAAGAACTAAAACCTTGACTTATATTTGTCTTTAAATTTTGGCCTTCCATTTACAGCAATCATAATACTCACAATGATGGTTTTTCCCTATTTTCCTTTCTTGCTCCTGTTCAGTAGAGCAAGTGAAAATAACACTACCCCTTCCTGCTTTCCAGCATGAAGAAAGTGCCTGATTAGTTAGTGAGGGATACAGTATAGAAGCTATAGGCATAATGTTTTTAGGTGGATTTTCTGTAAATGTTAGAGATTCAACAGCTGAAGAGTGGATAGCTTAGTCTTTGAATCCCAGAATTCCAGAAAGGTTTTGGCTGGAAAGGACCTAAAAGATCAAATCATTCCACCCTCTGCCATGGACCAGGACACTTTCCTTTAGACCAAGCTCCATCCAGCCGGGCCTTGAACACTCCAGGGATCAGGCACCCTCGGCCAGAGCCTCACCACCCTCTCAGAGAAGGGTTGCCTCCCAATATCCCATCTAACTCTGCCCTCTGGCAGTGGGAAGCCATTAGCACTCCAGGCCCTTGTTCCAAGTCCTCTCCAGCTCTCACAGAGCCCCCTTAGGCAGCAGGAGAGGCTCTAAGGCCTCTCTGGAGCCTTCTCCAGGCTGAACAACCCCCACCCTCCACACCTCTCTCATGGGAGAGGTGTTCCTTCCCTCTCATCTTTGTGGCCCTTATAGAATAACTCTGCTTCAAGGTCTTTTATTTCTGCAGGCCAGGATGAGCTTGTTTGGCTTCACGTACTGTGTGTCTTTTCCTTCCAGGTGTATCATCTGGCAAGTGTGCGCTTGCGTGACCTGTGCTTAAAACTGGATGTTTCCAATGACTTGCGCAGGAAGATATGGACATGTTTTGAATTCACATTGGTTCACTGTGCTGACCTTATGAAAGACAGGCATTTGGACCAGCTCCTCCTCTGTGCTTTTTATATCATGGCAAAGGTAACATGTAGTTTTAAGAAATTCATGGAATTCTATGTTCAATTGAAAACATCAGGTGTGTTCAACATTTACAGTTTGACTGATCCATTCATGTCATATTACTGGAGGGAAGAGGAAGGTCCTTCCAAGAAGTGGATGAAGTCCCAGTATGGCTTTTTCCTTGTTTTGCATATCTTAGCTCACTGGCTTGTTGATGGAAATTCTTGACAGTTTTTCTTCTCTTCTTGAGAGCGTTCACAGTGAGCACTGGTTGACACCGACAAAGAAGGCACTTTGGTGTGGCCTTATTGCCCTGTGTTTGTTTTCTGTCCCATTTGTCATCTTGACAATCTGTGTAATCTGAACTAAGAATTCCATTTCTAATTCAGTTATAGAATTAGGCAGGTGCAGAAATTTACAGGAGCAAATTTATGTAAGATGGTTTCTATTCCCAAAAATCCTTTTAGCTTTTGATGATTCAGGCTGAAGAATTGAGGTGGTTGCCTATTGTACTTCATTTCTTATTCTGTTTGCCAGCTTTAATTTAGGTGCTGTTAAATTGGATCATGAAACTGGACTATTGGTTTGACTCAGACTTGAGCTCATAGTTACAGTGTCCATCAAGCCTAATTCAGACAATAAAAAATTCAGGAGGCTGGATTACCTTTTCTTGAGGGCAAATGAAGAGGAGCACTATGTGTGGGGGGAAACTGATGTTTAAATTGTGACTACCTGTGCTCTTAACTGCAGCATGGGTTAGGCTCCCCTGATGTCAATACTGATCATAAAGCCATTTAATAATCAGTGCTTTGTATTTTATCATGTAATTTGTCTGTTATTTTGGGGTTTTTTTAGAATACAGGCTTTTGATTGCTGTCTCTGGTGGAGTGTGAGACCTGACAGCTTAGCCAGAGACAGTCTTAGTCTTAGTTGGTAAACTGGCTCCTGGCTCCTACAAACAACTACTGTTGTTTGTCTGCTCTTAAAATGTACAAATGTATAGCTGAAAAACAAAGCGCTTTAACAAAGAAGCTATTTTGAAATAAAAAAGGAAGGTGACACTTCATGTGTGTGCATACCTGCCTAATGTCTTGTTCAGGATTTCCCCACTTTCTGTTTAGAAAAGTTAAGGGATCCAGTTTTCAAATTCACAAAACACATTTTTTACTTTATATTTCCTTTCTTTAATTTTAAGTGTAACTGGAAGAAACATCTGGAAAGGAGTAATGCCTAAGCATCATAAGCAAAAAAAAAGCTTTAGTAGCTAAGAAACAAGGAATTCCTGAACAAGAAAAATCTTTGTTGTTTCTTGCTCTCATCACCAGAGATAAATTATAAAATCATGTATTCATAGTGATACTCCTCAAAAAGCTACATACTGGACCTGAGCAGCCTGGCCTTCATGCTTGCACTTGGTCTTCAACAGCCTTTTCTTTTCCAGGTAACCAAAGAGGAAAGAACTTTTCAGGACATAATGAAAAGTTACAGAAATCAGCCACAAGCAAACAGCCATGTAAGTCAATAGCATCGCCTTTACTTTCTGTAAAGCTCAGAGGTGGCTTTTGAAGTCTTTGTGCTCATAAGAGAAGTCAAATCCTCTGCAGAGTAATATTTGTTCCTGCTCAGTTGGATTTCATCTAGTCTCCTGACTTTCTTGCTTTCCTTGACAAGAGTGTTTTTCCCTGGTGTCTTGTAGGTTTATAGGAGTGTCTTGTTGAGAAATATTTCTGATGATGTCCCATTGGACAAAAATGCAAACCTAGATGTGGAGATGGCAGAAGGTGAGTACAGCAAAGGAGTTTGCTCTTTTCAATAACATACTTCGGGCTTTTAAGGAACTAGACTGTCAAGTAATACGAAGTGTAGCAAGTTTTATGGTTTTAAGTAAATTAAAGAAAAATAAATGTATTGTTGAAAAATAAACCATCTTGTAAGTAGCTCTCCTGTGTATTAGACATGGAAAATACACTTCCTAGTTGGAAAGAATGTTTAATTTCATTTACTTAATTTTGATTGCTCAGGGTAGAAGTATTTTCTTAGGATCTCAATGATACTGTAGTTCTTGGATGGCAACACTGATAACAAAAAAGAATGAAGATAAACAGTGCCTGGAATATTATGGTGGGGTTTTTTTTAATATCACCTATTCTGAAGACTGAAGTAGGGAGAACTTGTTTCAGAAAATAAAAATGCTAATTGTCCAGGACCATCATTTTCTTATATTCAGCTTTCTTTTAAATAGGTAATGCTTTCTTTGCTCTAGGTTAGATAAGAAAAGGGATAAGAGTAGTATTTGAGAAAAGCATGAGAACTGTGCCATACCTATTTTGAGTGACATGTCAGGAAGGTGAGAGATCACAAGCCCATGTATGAACCCATGAGCAGATCTGTAGCCAGGATATACATGGAATTTAGTTTGTTCTTTGTGGCAAATTCCTTCTGGGTCGGATTCATCTGCCTTAATGAGTATTAGAGCCATTTTGAAAGGCCTGTTGAGGATTCTACCAGGGTCATGGAAAGTGCTGATCTCATCTAAATCTTGTCTGACACCTCCACAGTTTTGCTGGATGACTTGGGAGTATCTGAAGTGACACGGGGCTCTGGTATTTTGTCAGACAAATATACTTGGTTACAAAGTTCTTCAGTTGCTTTTCCTACCAGACTTTCTTCAGTTTATGGGCTTGTGTCTCCTTTACACAGTATTAACTCCTGCTCTTTTGACACCAGTTCACAGGATCTGTGCTTGTGTTGTGAGAGAAGGAAGGCAGATGGACAAAGGAGTCACTTATGGGTGTCAGCTGGAGCTTTGGATGTTTGTCTCAGTGCACTGATTGCCAGAGACTATTGTGGGCAGCTCTGTTTTACTTGGCAGACAGCAGAGTGGAGGAGACATAGAAGGTTGTATTCAGTAGCAATTCAGCTTAATTAAGGCAGAGCAAACATTAACAGAAGTACACTTGCTGTGTGGCTGCAGCTTTTCCCACTTAATAGAACATGCCTGAACAAATGGTCTCATGACTTCCTTGGTGCAGATCTGAGTTGAGCAGCAAGTTTTTCATTGCTAGCTGATCACAAGAGACTTTCAGAGAAGCCAAAAGCTGAGAGCTGTCAGACTGCTTAAAACTTAGCTTTAAGAGCAAGTAAAGGCTTTGGACCACTCCCCAAAATATGCATGGAAGAAGGGGTCAGTTGTGCTACAGTTTCTTGCTACAGCTGTTTCCAAGTTTGGAATAAAAGTTGATACTGGCCTTTTTAGCCATAACCCACAAGCCTGCTCACAGCAATTGGTAGCTCCTCCTGATGTTAATAACCACCTGCAGCACACCCTGCTCCTGACTCAAGCACATTTCTTGAATTCCTCTCATTGACTGGTCAATTTATGGACAAGTTCTTGCCAGCTGGACATCATAAGTTCAACTCTGAAGTGCCTGGTTTGCCAATGCTGTAGTTTTGAAATCTGAGGCTCTCTTATTGTTAGACTCATCTGTGAAAGCTGGTAGCTCCTCGGGACGATCCGCAGCAGAGAACTCAAGTGAGTCAGAAACAGAGGAGAGAGGAGATCTTATTAAATTTTACAATGCAGTCTACGTAGGAAGAGTAAAGTCATTTGCACTGAAGTACGATGTCACAAACCAGGATCATGTAGTAAGTAAATTATTTTGGAATTAATTTATATTATTATAATTAATAATATGTATAATATATAATTAATTTAATTATTATTATAATTAATTTATTTAATTAATACTCACAGAGTCATTTTTCCTGGCAGTTAAATGTATGTCAATAACTTAGTCTTGTCACCTGGTGTGGGTCAAGTCAGATAGCTGGAGGTAATGGTATGAGCACTTGCTTTAAAAGCCTTTCAAGAGGACAAACGCAGATGCTGCTCAGTTTGCAAACCCAGTTCCAGCTTCTTTACATCAATGCAATACCTATTTGCTTAAATGCCTCAGGACTGTCTTGTGTAAGGCATCTGGAAGTTTTATTCTCTTGCTTGATCGTTACTTGATCTGTTGTTTCACTGTCAGAAGATAAAATATTCTAAAGAAGACCTGTAAGTGTGTTAATCTTCTCCTGTGTGAAGTTGCTGCTCTCGGGATGTTCCGCCTGAGATGCTGTGCAGACGTGTCCTCTCTTGCAGATGGAAGCGCCTCCGCTGTCGCCGTTCCCCAGCGTCCGGCAGCCGGCGGTGTCTCCGCGGCGCATCTCCCAGCAGCACTCCGTGTATGTGTCACCGCACAAGAACGGCACCTGCCTCACACCTCGAACTGCTCTGCTCTACAAATTCAATGGCAGCCCATCCAAGGTAGAGAGAAAAACAAGGCTGAAAGTAGTCAGTTTGAGAAAGGGCTAATTAGTCTTCTAATTAGGATGTGGTCTAGTGCAGTTCTGATGTGTTATAATGAATAGCCTCTCACTTTGCACTGAAAGGTAGAATTCTTTATGTAGACTCCATCACTCAGAGGTGCAGGATAACCTGTTGTCTGATATTTCAGACATAGAGCAAGTTTGAAATGGAGTCAGAGTAACTCATTTTTGTCTTGATCACAGAGTTTGAAGGACATCAACAATATGATTAAACAAGGTGAACATAGGAGTAAGAAGCGAGCAATAACAATTGACAGTGACACTGAATCCCCCACAAAGCGACTCTGCCAGGAAAATGATGATGTTCTACTAAAACGTCTGCAGGATGTTGTCAGTGAAAGAGCAAATCACTAAAAAACTTCTGTTTTCTGTGGGATCTCTAAGTTATGGAGCTGGATACAGCTGTCATGCTATTTATTTCTTGGTTTTGTATATAGATAACTGCCAAGTTCCTTCAACACTGAACTTTCACCTGACTTCCACAGGACACAAAAAGTAAGAGTTATGTAGGAAATGAAAGTGATCTTCATTCCCAAAGACCACACTGTGCTATACTTACTCTGAGCTGTTTTAGTAAAATAGTGGAGCATCATGAGTTCCGAGTTCAACTCAGCTTGTAATACTGGTTTTATTGTTGGAATAAGAGTGATAAAGGAATTAGTGAAATCAGTGAAGTTTCCTCAGGCTTTTGGTATTTGGAGAAGAAATTTGCGAAGTGCCTTATTTGAAAAGAATATTAAGTTTTATGCATTATTTTACTGTGGAGTAAAATACCAGAGGGAGTAGAAATTAATTATTTACCCTCAGGAAGAGCTGAGCAGTTTTGAACTACCAGAACTTCTGTTAAAGTGTAGGTTGTGACATGTATCTGACAGCTTTTGCAGTAACAGAGGCAATAATCCAAAAATAAAAATAGTGGTCACTTAGGTTGGACTCTGGTAAGCCACTGAGATACAGTTCTGTGAGCCTGAATTCCCTTTCTCTTGAGCCAGTGGTGCTCCATGTTGGAAGCCACCGAGCAGCCTGCCTAGAATAATGTTCATATGGCTGGTAGCTCATCCATGAGGAAATACAGTTACAGCTGAAATCAGCAGCTTGGGATTGGCCATCTCAAAGCTGTTCAAATGCACAAATTCATTTAACAAATTGTATCTCTCTTATTTTTTCCGGAAGACCTTTGGCCTCTTGTGTAGTATCTACACTGAATGTAAGCCTGTCACTAAGGAGATGTGTATGTGTGAGGGTTTGTAGCTGTTGAGATCTTGGGTTCACTGGAAAAGTATAAATTCCAGCATCCAATTCTTGTGGCTGAGTTTTTAACACTGAGGATTTGGTGGAGTCTATTTTACCAAAATGGAGAAAAGTCAGGGTTTACTCATTACTGTAAATCAGTACTTTGATCTTATTTTATAATTGATTTTAAGGTTAGAGCCATAGAGAAACTTCTCAGCACTGTAATTTTCAGTTTCTGTGTAACTGAACTGGAAAAAAAAAAAAAAAGAATTATTACATAGGACTTACTTGAGGGGCTCTGTTCCCTTCATTGGCTGGGTGGGTTAGTATGTGCTGTGAGATTCACAGCTCTAGGGGAGAACACTGCTGTGATTTTGAGCAGCCTCAGTGAATTAATCTAGCCAGCAGTGATGAAGGAGAAATTGATTACTAACTGTAAGTGTGCAGGGCCGCTACTCAGCAAACCAAGTTTACAAACTTGATTTTGTGTTATTAACTACTTGAATATTTGATTTAAAAAAAAAAAAATTCTTTACTTTCAAAAAAAGGTGTTTGCCTGTGGAGAGCTGCAGTATGAGGAAATGGCTGTGCAGTGGAGTAGGTTTCATGTAGATATTTAATTTCCTTTAATTTTATTCAAGTTTTAATGTTTGTCTTCAGATTTTGAGATAAAGAGCGGAGGATTGCAGCCTTTCTGGATAGGACATGTATGGTTAGGCATGACAGCATCAGTCTTCCCATGGTATTGTATGATGAGAGTTTAATTGACACGATTTAAATTCAATGTTGTGTGCAAATCTCTTGGCGTCTCTGCTCCCCACATTGTCACTGCCTTCTCTGACAGTAGACAATTGATGGAGCCAAAGTCCTTATTAACTGTTGTTAGGTGTAATGTTTCTTCATTAGGAAAATGAACATACTACAACTGGATGCAGTTTAGAATTCTTCACCTTTTTAGGTGATCTAAAAACTATTTTGGGTTTGTTGAACAGCTAGAACAATAGCTTACATGGAAATTTTGTAACGGTTTTGAAGTGCCTTCACATGTAAATCTCTATTTTATAATAAACAACTAAAAAGTATTTTAACCTGTGTTGCTCTAATGCCTTTTGTTTTGCTCTGCTAATTCATCAAACAATGTCTTCTATCTGCATTTTCTTAATATCAAAGACCTTGATCATTTTTATGCTCCCTCAGATTTCTCGGATTTTTTTTCTGTTTGAGTTCATGATATTTCATGTGTTTTGTCTGAAGTTTCCTCCAGAGGTTTCTTTAGTGTTTGTGCTTCTGTTGGGTGTGATTCTGCGAGAAGGTGAGTAATATATTGCATGAAGTCACCAAAAGGGAGAGAACCCTGCAGCAACAGATGATGTGCCCACAGAGGCAGGTGTGACTCCAGCAGAGCTGAGCTGTGGGCTCCTAGTTAATCTCTGGGCACTGCAGGCATGAGCTCCAGGTGCTGGTCCTGGCTGCCTTCCTCCCAGATGTGTTTCAGAACCAGCTTTGGACAGGGTCAGAACTGTACCAGCTGGTGTCATGCTGATTTTGTTGCTCCAAGTAAGGATAAAGCTGGTTTGAACTCAGCTTTTTAAATAATTCCTGTCATCTGCTCTGTGAGGAAAAAAAAGGGCCAATTTGTGCAGATTCTGCTGTAATGACTTCTTTGTTGCCTGAGCTTTTGTTTTAAAAGACTAATCTGTAGTTCATAGAATCACATAATCATGGAGTATTTTAAGTTGGAAGGGACCCACAAGGATCATCAAAGTCCACCTCCTTGCCCTGCACAAGACACCCCAACAATCATAGAATGGCTTTGTTTGGAGAGGACCTTAAGATCATCTCATTCTCCATCCTGTGCCTGAGAGTGTTGTCCAAGTGCTCCTGGAGCTCTGGCAGCCTCAGGGCTGTGCCTGTTCCCTGGGGGGAGCCTGTTCAGTGCCCAGCCACCCTCTGAGGGAAGAACCTGATATCCATCCTGACCCTCCCCTGGCACAGGTCCGTTCCCTCAGGTCCTGTCCCTGGTCACAGGGAGCAGAGATCGGATCAGAGCTGCCCCTCGGGAGGAAGCTGCAGATCAGATGAGGGCTGTCCTCAGTCTCCTCCAGGCTGAGCAAACCACGGGACCTCATATGGCCCCTCTGTGCCATTCACCATCTTTGTAGCCCTCTGTATGTGCTCTTTATTAGAATTATATCCACTCCTGGAAGCGCCTCAAACTGCCCCCGAGACTCAAGGTGAGGCTGCCCCAGTGCAGAGCAGAGCAAGACAGTCACCCCTTGCTAGGCTGGCAGTGCTGGGCCTGATGTCCCCAGGACAGGACTGGCCCTTGGGGCTGCCTGGGCACTGCTGGCTTCTGTTCCACTTGCCCTCAGCCCAAACTCCCAGGTCTCTTTTTGTGGTGCTGCTCTCCAGACTCTTGTTCTCCAATCTGTCCAAACACCCAGGGTTGTGCAGTCCCAGGTGCAGAAGCTGGCACTATTGTTAAATTTCATGTGGTTGGTGATTGTCTCTCTCTCTGTGTTCCTCCCTGATGTGCTTAGACCTGAGCAGCAGGCCTCAGCCAGAGTTGATTTACAAGATGAATTCTGGGCACTATATGACTAACACCATCAGTATTATTTAGCTAAAAATAGACGACTGAGATGCTTATGCCAGCTGTTAAAACACCAAACCGGCTACTTTAGAAACTTCCTCATAACTTTGTGTAGTTATCTGCAAGAAATGTATCAGTTTAAGAAACTTTCCCAACTGACATGAATAGGGGCTTGTTTGTAGGATATTTTAGGGGAAAACACTCCCAGCTGAGGCCTGGGCCCTGGCCAAGCTCTGGCCCCTGCTGGTCGGGAAGTGTGCAATTAGATCCAGGTACTTCTGCACTAAAAATATAATCAAGTCACTTTGACTTGCTGATTTGAGCCTATAAAAGTTGGACCCATTTTCAGGGTGAATTTGGAGACCTCACCTATGGGTGGATGCACCACGTGGGATTCTCCCAATTGCTGGGAAGGGTTCTCCGGCTCCTCGCTGTGAAATGGGGCTCCCCTGTGACTGTGGACTCTGGATGATGATGGAGTATTCAGGAATTGGTGATGTATCTTTCTCAATCACAATCCTTTCTCTCATTTAGCAATTATTAGGTGCATTGCCTTGCTTATTTTTGCTTGTTGCTAAAGCTGAGTAGAAGTTTTATTGTATGTATCATTTTACTTTGGTATTACCTTTATATTCATAATAAAATAAGACCATTCTTTCCATTGGTGTCTGTGTCCTTTAAATTGCCCTTGCCAGTTGGCAGAACACTCCCATGTCACCAAGCTTGCTCATGCTGACCATCTTTTTTTTTTTGCCTTAGCTTCCATTGGAGATCTCTGTGTGGCGAAGCTGGCCTTCTGCCTCGCCTCTTGACTTCCAGTAGGAGGGAATTGCCTATTCCTGTGCCCTTAGGGCGTAGTGCTTAAAAAATTACCAGCACTGAGAGACTCCAGAACCTTCAAAAGCATTTCCCCTGGGGACCTTACTGACTTAATTCCTTGAGCGGTCTAAACTCTGCTCTCCTCATGGCCAGGGTGGAAGTTTTGCTGATACTTCTCCTACTGTCATCAGAGATTTTAAACTTGATGGCTTTGTGGTCACTGCGGCCAAGATGGCCACTAATCACCACTTACGAGACCCTCTGGTAGCAACAAGTCATGGAGGGCACCTTTCCTGGTTGGCTCCCATGGTGCCTTGTCAGCTGATGCTGAATTGTATCTCCATTCATCTGTTTAGCTCAGAAATAAGTTTTGCACCTTTCAAACTGGATCTGAGAGGGAAGGGGGGAGAAGGAGAAGCAGTGGAATGTCTGAGGCGGTTTTTTTCAATACATAAAGATAAGAGTTTTCAATTTTCCTTCACACACAGCCTGTGCTGTCTGCAGTGCAGACAGTGGGAGAGAGCTCTGCTTTGCTATTGGTTAGTTTTTGGCTAGCTGAGGCAGAGAAGTTCTCCGGACTGTGGATTTTTTCCTTTTTCTTGGAACTGTTCAAACCCGCTCTGGACTAAAACCTAGAAGAACACTGGGAACTCAGACCTGTGGCCCACCAGGCCTGGCCTGGGCCTGGCATTTCCCAGTGCCAGAGGGACTGACAACAGACTGAGTGAGCCGAGCTACAGCCCACGAAAGAGATTTTCTGAATTCATCATCTCTTTGGAACGGTGAGAGGTTTTGTTGTTTAGTATTGTTCATTTGTTGTACAGGGGAGTGCTTTGCCTGTTAAATAAATTTTTTCTGCTTTCCTCAGAGGAAATCTTTTTTCCTGAACCCATTGGGAGAGGGACCATTTGGATTTGCTTTCTCGAGGGACCCCATTCAGAGGTTTCTTCCCAAATTTGCCCTAAACCAGAACATACCTGTACCATGAAGTTGTTATCCAAGTGTTTTGGGCATTTTCTGGACTACTTTGTACCAGCTGTGTGGTGTTCCCAGTTAACATCTGGCAAGTTGAAGTTAGACAAGGACAAGAGTGATTGATTAACAGATGTTCCTTAGTGTCATGGTCCCGGGTGACCCATGGTAGTCACCAGCTTTGTTTATTTGTTTGTCCCTTACTCTTATCCAAGGATTAGCTACCAGGCAAGGGGATGATGAGGGTTCTATAGCTGTGAAAACCTGGCTGGCTTTTGGTTTTTATCTTTGTAAACTTCCTTCTGCAGGTAAGCCTGCCAGCAAGGGGACAGCATCGTGGGCAGCCTGAACTCAGAAATTAGGCTCTTGTATTCCAGACTTGCAAACTGTCCTGTCTGCTGGGGGTGAGGGATTTCATCAATTGTTCAAATGAAAATATCACCTCCTTAATGCTCCTTGAAATGCATTCAGAGCTTCTATGTTTACTACAGCTCAGCTTTTTAGAGAGTCAAATTTAAAAGGTTGTTTACCCCTGCAGAGAATACCAAAAAGCTGCTACCTCTCTACATATATGCACTATTTCAATAATAGGTTGCCACATTCCAAATATTGTACTAAGATGTGGCCTCAAGAAAAATTTGTGATTAGACTGTGTTGGAGTCCAGAATGCAGGGAATATTCCTCTGCATGTTTTAAAGGACCAAAACCCCCTGAAAAACACTGCTTTTAACCTTTGTCCTTGAAGAGGGCTTCCTAGGCTTTGGGATGAGACAGAGTTTTCAGGAATGTAAATTAGGTAGTAGTATAATATGTAAGTTATCACAGGGTGAGAAATGTAGATTTTGGGTTTGAAAGAAACCCAAACAAAGGTAAGTAGATGGAGACAAGATGGAGGATCCTCGTGGTTTTTAGGCCTCTTCCTTCTCCTCTTACTCCATATACTGCAGTGTTGGTGGCACAGGGTGATTGGCTAGAATTTGCCGCAGTGTAGTGTTACTTGAATAGAACTTTAGTTGGTAATTGGTAGAAAAGTAGAAATAATGTACGTTTTGGGTGATAATTGGGTAAATTATCTTTAAGAGAACCTTGAATCTGCGTGTTCGGGGCTCTTCAGCGTGCTTTCTCCTTCGTGCTAGGCTGGTGTTAAGCCTGGCATGCAGAAATTGCTGATAAGGAAAGAATTAACATCCTGGAGAATGAAAACACCAAGAGTCTGATGTATTTTTTCACCTAAATGAGGACTTTAAAAGACTAGCCTCCTCTTGCAGGGGAAAGACATATAGGAGTTATAAAACTTCTACAAGACTGCAATTAAACAAATCAGGGAATTGAAACTGATTTTCTCTTCAGTTTCCTGTTAGGAAATACTCTTCTTGTGTTGCTGCTTGGTGACTCATGAGGGATTTTTGTTGATGTCTGAGGAGTGACAGGAATTGAAACTGCGGACACAATATGAAGCCATGAAGAAACTTTTAAGTGTGTAAGCAGTGCTGGGATCTCAGATGAAAGAAGCTGAATGTGTCTTAAGGCCAAAGACACTGAGTAAACAGAGATTACTCAGTTTGATTGCTTTGATTACAATAATCAAAGTTTGCAATAAGCACAGAACTCATCTCCCAAGTAGCAGTTCTTGAAAAACTGGTGTCAGATGAACATGGTGCCAAACTCCTAAAACTTTGTAACTTCCTTGAGTGACCAGAAGTGCACTGGAGGACAGATGAATCAGAGGCAGGTCACACTTCTGGTCCCCAGCCCATCTGCAGCCTGGGCTCATGCTGCCCTGGCTCAGACGGCTGGGCAGTTGAGGGGGCACAGGGCTCCTGTGGTGCCTCATCCTGAAGGTTTGTACACTTGAGCAATGGGGAACATTTGGTTTAAGGGAGCCCACTTTCCCCTGCATGTGTACACCACAGCAGTGCTCCTGTGATCCAATGCTGCCTCTCAGCTGAGGCTGAGAACTTGGAACTGGGAACTTGGGCTGCTGCAGCTTTACTGCAAGCACCTTCTCTGTCTTCACTTACATGTCATCTCTTATGGTTCCCAGCCACAGAAAAACAGCTCTGCAAGGGTTTAGTCACACAAATTTCAGCTAGATAATGTGTAAATGTGGGGCTCAAGCAGCTGAGGTGGAACAAACTGGTGCCATGTCACAGTTGGTTGTGCTGTGAACTTTTTAGTTCCTTGGTAGCAGTTTGTAGCACTGCTTCCTGGAGTCCACCAACAGTGAGTCAATCCAATGGTGGATGCCCCAAACCTGGAGGAGTTCGAGACCAGGTTGGATGGGGCTTTGAGCAACCTGGTCTAGAGGAGGGCTCTCCTGCCCAAGGCAGGGGCAGTTGGAACAAGATAAAGTTTTAAGCTCCTTCCAATCCCAATGAACACCAGGAAAATGCTACAACATGTAAAGTGAAAAAATAAAGAGCCCATACACAGGAATAATTCCTCTTCAGCCTGAATTTGACCATGTGCCTTGAGTTTTGTTTGCCATTGTAGGGGGACTCAGCATAAATTTGAGTTTATGCACCATGTTACTTGAGCAGAGAGAACTGGGTTTCCTGTTTATGCAGCAGCAGACAGGGATGGGGAGGCACTCAGGTTACCTCTATTGCTCACAAACAAATCCAAAAATAACTTTTTCCTCCTTTCCCCTTTTTCATGTTTTTGTTTGATCATGAAGGCATTTAGGGTGTTCAGAGCAACACCCTAGTGCAGTATTTTTTTCTTCCTGCTACCCAAGACTGAAACTAGTAACACCTGTCCTCTCACTGTGCCATGTGTTCATCTCGTGTTACATAAACAGCAGGTTTTTTAATTTCATCCAAGACAGATGTCATATTCCTTCAGGATAATCCTCCCTTGCTGTTTTTTAGGCCAGAAATGCAGTGAGCTCCCTCTTAATTTTTTTTTTAATAAGCTCTCCAGATGTATTGGGCCTGCAGATAGGATGTGTGTCCTTCAACTCCTTCCCCTCCCCAAAAAGCTTCTTTACATAGAGCTACATACAGGGCAGTTTTTGACTCTGCTTAGAAGGAAAGAATAGACTGGTGATCAATTACTCCTTAAAGGGCCAAGCACCAGTGATATTTGTGTGCCACTTGTGTAGGACAGAGGAAATGGAGAAGGTGGGACATTATTTTGTATGGTTGCATTCCTTAATGGATCTGGCCTGGTTTTGCCTCCTCACGTTCCTTCCAAGAATAAAGTTTCCTCTAAAAGGGTGGGACCTAGCCAGTTTCATTTCAGTGATAATGGATCAGCACTGAGATACCCAGAGAGGATGGAGAGTGACTCTTAGCCAAATGATAATCAGACAGCAAACATTACATGTAACAACATGTAATGTTTGCTAACAAAAGCCATTAACTGAGAAAGCAGGATCTTCCTTACAAGAGGAAATTACTGTAGCATGACAGTAGAACATGTGAGCTTTACCCCTCAGAAACAGAGACCTCAAGAAAAAAAAAATAATTTTTTGTTATTAAGATGATGAGAGGTTTTTGCAGTTTTTTTCTCCTCTCTACACATCTGAAGGGGAGAAGGAAGTGTGGAGGAGGATGCAGCAACTCTAGACATGCATTGCTTTGGCTTGTGGCTGGCTTCCAGGTTACTCAGCCATGCTCTCACCTCCCCTCCTCAGCAGAGTGGGGAGAAAATACCACAAAACAGCTTTGAGATAGAGACAGGGAGATCACTCACCAGCCACCATCATAGGCAAAATACAGGAACTGAGGAAGATAAATTGATTTCTAAAAAATAGAGTAGGATAGTGAGACACAAAATCAAAGCTAAAACCACCTCCTCCCCACTCAGCCCTTTTGCCTAGGCTCAACTTCACACTTGACTATCCTACCTCCTCTCTCTGCAAGTGCTGCAGGGGGATGGAAAAGGAGGATGGGGTTAGTTTCTAACACTCTGTTCCTGCTGCCCCTTCCACCTCACACTCTGTCCCTGCTCCAGCACGGGATCTCCCCACAGCTGAAGTTCCTGCTGGAATCTCCAGTCCTCCCATCTCCATGGGCTGCAGCTTCCTCAAAGGCATGTCAAATTGCTCCAGCCGGGTCCTCCAAGGGCTGCAGGGTGGATCTGGCTCATCATGGCCTGCATCATGGGCTGCAGGGGAATCTCTGCTCTGGTGCCTGGAGCACCTCCTGCCTCTCCTTCTTCCCTGGCCTTGGTGCTTGCAGGGCTGTGGCTCTCACATCTTCTGACTCCTCCCTCCCAGCTAAAGCTGTGCCACAGTGGATTTGTCTTGGAGGCCTCTTGAGCCAGCTCTGCCCAACATAGGAACAGCTTCTGGTGTTGATCTACAGATGCCACCACTGCCTTCCTTGTTCCCCAAACATGGCCACGTAAACCCAGCACATGCATGCATAAAGCTGAGGGACAATGTGTAACCTTCCCTGTGGGAGCCCATGCAGCATCGCAGTGAGCACAGCATGTGCTGGGCATCATAGAACTGCTAGGTCACACAAGGAGCTTGAAGGTGTCCAGGGGTCTGGATCTCTGGGATGTCCCTGTCGGTGCTGGTGATGGTAGTGGAGCAACAATGTTTTCCCAAGGGGGAGTGCCTGTCACAGCCTCAGTCCATGGGTTTGCTGGGAGCAATGAGAGGGCTCCCTCAGAAGCTGTGCTAGTGAGAGTATCTCATCCACTGGGCACTGTGTGCAGCTACATGTCTGTCAGACAAAGCTCTGAGAAGGCTGTAAGGGCGGATCAAAGCAGCAGGGATTTTGCCAGCCTTGCAGACCCTTGTGGGGTCTGTAATGGGGAGCCAAAGTTTTAGGCCCCTTCTGGGATCTGCATGGCACTGAGAGGCCTTGGGCAGCTGAGCTGTTTTCATGGATATTGGGACATTATATGTGAATGAGATAGGTAAAAACCAGCCCATGTGTCTCTGCCTGGGATGGCTGTGGTGTGGCTGGGAGCAACGGGGCACCTGGCAGCTGTGGTGAGGCTGTTTCCAGGGCCCATGATGTCTTGGGAATGAGATTTTGATGGAGTTCAGATTTGTGTGCCTTCAGCAGTGCTGTTTGAAGGCAGCAGTGCTGTGGTATCACTTCTTTTGGGAGCACTATGTGGCAGCTGGTGTTTGTGATGGTGGCTGGGGTCTGGGATGACGACTGGGCAGTGCCGGTGCAGGGTTCCAGGGAGTCCACGTGAATCCCCTAGCGCGGGGCGGCCGCCAGCGCACCAGCGGTCCCCAGAGCGCACCGTCCCACCCTGCGGCGTGAGGCGAGCTCTGTGGGTGGGCAGAGGCTCCTCCCGGTCCCCTCCGCGGGGCCGGCCGCCATGCCGAGGCGCGCCTGAGGGCCCGCGAGGGCGGTGACGTCACTGCGCGCCGGACCCCCGGGCGGGCGGCGCCTGCGCGGTGGCGGGGCGGGATGGGGAGCCCGGCGGGCGCTCACGCCAGGCGCGCGTGGTGCGAGGGGCCCCGCGGCGGTGGGACACGGAGTNGGGAGTATGCTGCTGGACCTGCCGGCCTGCGCCCCCGAGCTCATCCGCGTCTGGTAAGCGCCTGCGGGAAAAGGGGGGCCGAGGCCCTGGAGCTGCGATGGGCGGACCGTGCCCGCAGGTGGCGGCCGCACTTGCGCAAGGCCCGGCTCAGCGCGGCTCTAGGCCGCGGCCGCCCCAAACGCCTGGAGCGCAGCTGCGCGGGAGCGAACGCCAGGGAACGCGCTCGGTGGGGCTGATCCCGGACCCTCGGAGCAGGTCCTGTTCCCTGCTGATCCCAGCACAACCGCGGCGCGGGTGCTCGCTGCCCAGATATCCATGAGAAGCAAAGAACTCGATCCTTTTAAAGAGGTTTAATGAAAATCTCTGGGGTAGCGCAGTGAGCATTGGAGTGTTGCTGGGAACACAAGAGTGAACTCGAGGGGTTCTGATAGGAACTTACTTTTCTGCCTAAAGTTGCTGCTGCTCCAACTCCAGAAACGACAGCGGCCCCGATGTTTGACAGAGCAGAGGTGTTGCTCCGGAGAGGTCGAGTGTCACCGCTCTTCCTGAGAGAAATCCAGGGCATTGATAGGTCAGCCTTGCAGCAGCTGCTGGGCCTTGGCTCTCTGTTGTGCCTACTGGAGCGTGGGCTGCTGTGGAAAAAGAAGTGTTGTGTGTCCTGGCAGAATAGGGGCCTGTGGGTGAGTGGCCGAGTCCTTGCTGCCAGTGAGCCCACACTGCCCTGTGCAGTTTGGAGCAGGCAGTCCTGCTGGTAGTGGTCGCCTGCCACTAACACAGGGACACTGGATGCTGTTCTAAAGTGTGTAAAGGATTATTCCCAGCAGTGAGAGAATGACTGGTCCCAAAGCCTTAGTAATCTTTCTGGTGGTGAATATGTTTTCTTGCTTTTCTGGAACAGCAGAGAGTATGAATCTGTCCTGCTATTCTGTGTGTTGGAAAGGCCCCTTTGCCTCTTTTCTGCCCCACTGGGGATCCTCTCTTGCTCCCCTCTACTTGGATGTGAGCCTGCTTGCTCACCACATACTTCCTGGTGGTTTTTAATCTTGTAATGTCTTTTCTTTACTCCTTTGTTAACCTTGTTTATACTGTTATTTTCAAATTTGTCTCAAAACCCACCTGCTGGCTCCAGATGTTTGCTGATAATTGTGGTTGGTGGCCCTGAGGTAGGCTAGGGTGTGTAATCTGGCAGGTGAACACAAGTGCAGAGCTGTGCTTTTTGCTGGGGCTTAGGGCACTTTGGTGTTGGCTCCTTGACTGAAAACTCGTCAGAGCTTGTGCTGTGCTGGAGTGAAGGGCTCTTTCTGTGTTTCATTGAGACATCAGTATGCAAATATGAAGTGGGAGGGGGCGGGTGTCTGAGCATGAGTAATGGAAGAGAATAAAGAGCTGGTATGACACAACAGGATAAGGCAGAAGTGCTGCACTTTGGACAAGGTGAGATGTGCTGGAATCATTATTTGATTTCTCTGTGGAAGAGGGGTTTAACTGCAGCTGTGCAAAGTGTGTAGATAAAAATGCCATGATGTCGTGGAAGGCAGCGGAAGGCTTTGTTTGTTGTTGAAGTACCAGGTAATTGCCTGACTGAAATGACAAGCTGCTGTCTAATTTTATTTAGGGCTTGCCAGGAGGCTGGTTGCTTCTAGCAGGGAAGGAGCATCAGGTGTCCAGGACACATTGGACATGTGCAGCTTGTCTGGGGAGTCAGAGACTGTCTGTCAGTGCTGAGCACAGGCAGCTGAGTGGGGTAGCCAGGAGTCCCTCAGCATGGGATAGAGGTGATGGGGGTGCAGGGCTGTGGAGAGCTCTCAGTTGATGTAGAGAGCAGATGGTGATGACTTTACAGGCTTGTGGGTTTTCCTTGTATAAGATATTGTTAACTTTGTATAAGTTACCTTCTGTGAGATCTGACATCTTGTTTCTATTAAGCTGAAACTGTTGGGAGCTGGATGAGAAATTGCTTCAGCGTTTTGCATTTTGTAAACATCTCTACTTTGCACTAAGAACAGTTCTTTTGCTGTCCGCTGTACACTGGCCTACAGTAGCTTTGATCATTTCTCTGTGACAGGCCACTACTGAATGCATGTCCTTAGTTCCCCGGGTTCCTGGATGTTCAGAGGAGAGAGCTTGGCGCAGTGGGTTTCCCAGGTGTTCTCATATTGCTGGCAGTGGATGTTACATGTGGTGTGCAGTGTGCTGCGTGCTGAGCACAGATGATGAGTGGGGCTGTCTGAAGGAGGATGAAGAGAAGGGAAGGTGGGGCATCCAGGCAAAAGGTCACACTAGGATCCAGCGTGAAGGGTCAAAGGGTCTAACCTTTTCCCAGCTCTCCCCCCCATCCCACCTGAGCAGCTGTGTGGGACTGAGTTCCCATCTGAGGTTAATGCATGACCATCCTTCTTGGTGCCTAGTGTGGGGCACAAAGGGTTGCGATTACGACAGATTTGAACAGAGCATATTAAAATATGAATAGTGTAGTCAGCAGGACTAGGGAAGTGAATATTCTCCTGTGCTGGTTGGGCCACTGGTTGTGCCACACCTTGAGTGTTGTGTCCAGTTCTGGGCCCCCCAATTTAGGAAGGATGTTGGGATGCTGAAGCGTGTCCAGAGAAGGGCAACAAGGCTGGTGAAGGGTCTGGAACTCAAGCCCTATGAGGAATGGCTGGGGGAGTTGGGCTTGTTTAGCCTGGAGAAGAGGCTCAGGAGAGACCTTACCACTCTCTACAGCTACCTGAAAGGACAGTGCAGCCAGGCAGAGGTTGATCTCTTCTCCCAGGCAACAACTGACAGGACAAGAGGACACAATCTTAAGCTGCGCCAGATAAAACATTAAGAAAAAATCCTTGACAGAAGGAGTGACTGGGCATTGGCATGGGCTGCCCAGGAGGGAGGTGGTTAAAAAAAGACTGTTGCTTAGTGCCATGGTTTAGTTGATAAGGTGATGTTAGGTCATAGGTTGTATTTGATAATCTCAAAGGTCTTTTCCAACCTGGTTAATTCCCTGATTCTGAGTGAAAAATAAGTTGTTAGAAGCATTCATTATATTAGTTTAATAATTGCTGGTCACGATGTTGATTTCTTTGCTCTCTGAGTTGTATCATGGAACACATGCTGGTCTGAGCATCACCAAGGGTGCTTTTCATCTTAGATCTTAGAATTGTGGAATGGTTTGAGTTGAAACAGACCTTAAAGATCATCTCATTCAGATCTCTGCCACAGGCAGGGACACCTTCCACTATCCCTGGCTGCTCCTAGCCCCGTCCAACCTGGCCTTGAACACTTCGAGGGATGGGGTGGCCACAGCTTCTCTGGGCACCTTGTGCCAGGACCTCAGCACCCTCACAGGGAACATTTTTTTCTTAATACCCAATCTGACCCTTCTCTCTGTCAGTTTAGAACCATTGCCCCTTGTCCTGACAGTATCTGCCCTTATAAAAAGTCCCTCTCCCTCCTTTTTATAGGTCCCCTCAAGGTATTGGAAGGCTTCAATGAGGCCTCCCTGCAGACTTCCCTTCTCCAGGCTGAACAGCCCCAGCTCTCTCAGCCTGTCTGCATAGGAGAGGTGCTCCAGCACTGCCTTGTCTGAGCAGCAGCTGCAGCCCGAGAGCTCCCTTTTAGGGAAAGCAATGCCAAGTGGTTGAGAGAAACACTGCTCACCAACAGCTCGAACATCACATGCCTTTAATATTTTAGGGATTATGAATTATTAAATTATTTGCATGAGATTAGGTAGTGTATCAAGCAGTACTTTTTCCTAATAGCTGGCACTTTATCATCTTGTTTTCTGTTACATTTTATGTTAAAAGGCTGATATCAAACCAATCTCTGGGTTAACTGCTGGAGAAAAAGAACTTTCTCATGATAGTGTTTGCTGTCATAGTGACATGAAACTATGTAGCTCAAGGGCAAGGCTTGCAGACAGAGTTAGTAAAAAGTAGGTGTGATAGAGCTGATTATCTCTCTCTTTCCAGACTTGTCCTGCCTGTGCTCTTAGACTGCTGTGGCTACAGCAGAGTATCTGCACTGGAAGTTTAGGTGGATGTTGTGAAGGGGATCTTTAATAATTTATTAAGAATTACAGCAATTTTTGCAAGTAGAAGAATCGGTCTCAACAAAATTAGAACTTGCTTTAAACTGCTGTGGTTTTGCTGTCGGAGTTGAAATTAATTTATGTAAAATTCAAGTTAATTTGACAAAACTAAACTTCTAATATACAGTTGACTTAACTGCAAGAAATTTTTATAAAAATAATTTGTTGTGACTCTGACATTTTAGTTTAATGAAACTTTACATCCTTAAAAATGTCAGTTATTCAGATGCTGCATGTTGTCTTTCCTATAAGTTTAAAGGATTCCAGGTATGGCTATCACAATCTTTTTCATCAATTTTGTGGTGGTTTTATTTCTCAGTTCTGTGGAAATGGGAGAAGCACTTACACTGCTCTACAGACATGTTCTGTAGCTATTTATTTCCTTCCTTCTATACTTGATTTTAGGAGGATAAATGCTTTCAATGTTTTTCTGAAAAACTTGTAGCTGCAGTGTTTTTCCATCAAGGGATATCAAAGTAATATGAACACACACATAAGTAATTCCATATGTACTGCACATTGTTATGGGAAGTGCATTTCAGACTTTTCTCTCATTGTCTCTTTTTCCTTCCTAGCTGCCCAGCTGAGCAACTGGAAGTGCTGACGTGTCTGACACAGCTGGGACAGCAGCACATGGAGGTGATGAAGGTAACTCATGCTATGGAGACACCATGGCCAGGTCCTGCCCCAAGCCCTGCACAGGGCTCTGCTCTCCCTCTCTACCTCCCCCCTATTGGCTAGGTGCTGCCAGCTGGTGCCTTTTCTTTGCACAGCAGCAAACTCTGGGCCCTTGGTAGTGGTGGTCTGTGAAAAACCACATTAACTAGAAGTACTAGTGTCATCATGTGGAAGCTTTCAATGGGCACCTGCAGGTTGTGAGGGATTAAGTGAGCAGAGAAGCTGTTTGACATGTGTTGGAGAAGCTCCCCTTTCACATCCCTCTGTGTAGAGCCTCCCTGTGGTTTATTGTCTGGGTTTGAAAGACAGGTGTCTGCTAAGGAAGGCAGGAGCCTTCCGTGGAATGGAAAATGTAAACCCCTTCCCTTCAAATTATTGTGATTTTGAAATTAAGAGGCTCTCAGGAAAATATATGAGAATAGGAATAACAGTTCTTTACTAGTATGTATAGTAAAGCAAACAAACGACAACAGCCATGGCATTGAAAACAGAACCACAAACCCAGTAACAGCTTTCTTGGCCGCAGGCACTTTCCACTTTAGTGTAGTCTTCCTCTGAAAGTCCAGTGGTGGTGATAGATGGGCCTGGTCTTCCTCTGGGAATCTGTGGAGGACGAGGAGCTCACTGTAGGAGGGCCCCAAGCCCTCCCATGGAGTAGTCAGGCTAATAGCTTGAGTCGTCCTTAAGGTAAGCAACTCACCTCAAGCTCAGAGAGACCTAGTGGTGCTACACCCCAGCATGCCTTGCTTCCCTATGCAGATAGCCTGTAACCACCCCCTGTCTGTCCCTATAAAAACCCCAGCCTCAGCCTCTGCCCCCAGGAGCTTTTTGTCCTTGGTTCCCTTTGCAGAGATGCTGACAATATAGCTATCTCTGTGGAATTGCCATACAGACTCTTCTCTCTCTTGTTCCTGAGTTGGCTTAGGGGCTCCAGCATAGAGCTTGATACAGCCAGAAAGTTGGGTGAGAGTTTCACCCTAGGGCCTGTATCCTTCCCAGAGAGGAGTGTCTCGAGAACACCTTCTAGGAGCAGAGGCCTGCTTCTTTGGCTGTGTGGGGAATTCCAGCAAATGATATCAGCTCAGAGAAGTGATTTCAGCTCTGTGCTGGAACCCCCAAGCCAACTCAGGAACGAGAGAGAGAAGAGTCTGTATGACAATTCCACAGAGATAAGCTTTATTGTCAGCATCTCTGCAAAGGGAACCAGAGGCCTCAGCCTGGGGTTTTTATAGGGACAGACAGGGGGTGGTTACAGGCTATCTGCCCTACTGCAGAGGGCTCCTCATCCTCCACAGGAATCCAGTGGGAAAAGGCTGCTTGTGGTGTTCCAAATCTCAGATTATATCCTGATAAAATGCTTGTCTCCTCCCCCTGGGTGGAGCATCTCACAATTGGATGATGGAATTTTATCAGTCAAGCAGTGAGACTCAGTGGCCCATTAGCAGAAGATCTCTCCCTGGGTGGAGGATGGGTTGTGGAAGAGATAGAGAAAACTGCCTCAGCTGGTTTTTTAACAGTTGGCCCATTGACAGAGAGGATACTCCCCCTGGAGTTATGAGGGATGGGTCATGGAAGAGACAAAGAACACTGCCCCACCTGGTTTTAACAGGTGGTGATAGAATACATACTTGTGGTTACAACTTGCATTGCAACCTAAGACATTTATTTTATTAGTTTTTCCCCAGGCCTGGATTAACAGACTCTTCCTTGCTTTCACTGTTTCCTGTGTCCAGCTGTTTCTCCCCGTGGTGGGTGTTGATTTAACTTGGGCCAGGGCTGTGCATATTCTGTGGTGGTCTGTGTATCTACTAGAGCCCTCCCAGCTCAGTCACCAAGGGGAGACAGCACAGGAAAACCTTACTTGCTTCAGTATTTTACCAAGATATGTGTGTGATGGAATGGTTTTACCTGCAGTTTGGCAGCAAAGATTAAAGATTAAATGTGTTTTCCCTTTCTACGGAGTCCCTGTAGTTACCGAGATGTCTCTAAAAATATGTGCTTATCAGGAAGTACTTCTTTCATATTTTAGTCATCTTGCGTATTTGCATTTTGTTTTAAGAAAAGAGTAACAATCATAATTTCTACTCAGCAAAACTGTGTTGAAGAATGGCTCGAGGAGCAGGGCAATGAATCTATGGAGTTATTGTACAAGCAATCCCCTTGCTGATGTGGCAAGGACAAAGCTGTACCCCAAGTACAAGCTTTGCAACATATACTGAAGTGGCAAGAACACTGTAGTTTTACTTTCCTGCTTATATTGTAACATGTATTAATGTAGCAACATTATAATCTTGCCTTCCTGTGTCTTCCAAGATGTACTGATGTACTGACCTTCCTGATCATACCTTCCTGCTTCTGTAAGTTAAGCAAAGTTTCTCATGAGAACAAGGAAGAACCCTGGAACAGCAAAGCAGAAACTGCATTAACCAATCAGCATAAGACAGCTATACTTATCTAGCCAATTAGAATAAGACAACCATGCATATTGCTTGGAAAACATATAAAAGATCACTGTTACTGGAAATAAATCAAAGCTTGCTTTACCGATCATGGTGATTGTTTGCATGTCTTCCCTCGCCGTCACTGCAAAACTGCATTTGACTTTACAAGCAGGAACAATATCAGGCCAAACACTTTTATTGGATATCTCAGACATGCATTGCAGTATTCTGTTTTAATTGGAATAGCAGATTAATAAAGACAGCAATTTTCACATGTGTTAAGTTTTGGAATTGCACAGGTGGAGATAACATTTTTAGACTTTTTGACTTTACTTCCCTTGCTATGTGAAATAGGCAGTTTTATCTTTTTGGTGTCAAGCTTTAGTAGCTCTTCAAGATAAATTTGGTTGCGTAGAGAGGTTGAGGATTCCCTGTGCCTGGAAGTGTTCAAGGTCAGATTGGACAGGGCTTGGAGCAACCTGATCTAGTGGAAGTTGTCCCTGCCCATGGTAGTATGTTGGAACAAGATAATCTTTAAGGTGCCTTCCAACCCCAACTATCCTGTTCTGTGATAGATATTGATATAGGGTTGGCAGGATATGTCTGTTTTGCAGAAGATGAACAGTCTCTCCCACCAAATACCTGACCATTCTAGATATCCTTTGCCTTGTCAGCAAGTAAAATTTTAATTTATTTTTTTTTTAATATTTTTTTTTTCTTCTGTAGGTTTTTAATGATCCTATTCATGGGCACATTGAATTGCATCCCTTGCTTGTTCGGATCATCGACACCCCTCAATTCCAGCGCCTCCGGTACATCAAGCAGCTGGGTGGCACGTACTTTGTTTTTCCAGGAGCCTCTCACAACCGCTTTGAACACTCCCTAGGGTAAGGTGATGGATTTGGCACACGCATCTCTGGCATCTGCAGCATATCCCTGAGTTTGGTTCCACTGCTGTGGAGTGCCAGCCAAGGGGCATTGCTGTCTGAGTGTTGGTGAAAACTCCTGGGGAAGTGTTTCTGGTCTCAAGTATTTCTGGATGTCCTGTGTGATTGTGAGCTATTCCCTTGAACTTCTTCAAATAAGGACAGATAAACCTACGAGATGGATCAGTGTTAGATTTCCTTCCCCACCTTTTATTATTCTAAGAATAATGTTAGCTAAAAACTGTAAGTGCTCTGTATTCCCCCAGTCAAAATACAAGTTTTAAAGCATAAACTTAGGAAGTGTACTGAGGCTACTCTTATTATCTGCCAGACAGTTTTAATCCCCACACATCATCCAGCACAGCCAAAATCCATTTGATCTGTAATGTTTGCCTTTGTAGGTAGCTTTATGCAATCAATGGCAGATTGTTAGGCTGATAGCTGTAATTCTGTTAAGCAGACATGATGGATGCAAGGATTTGTAGTGATGCCAGGTCATTCACACTCCTCAGGGAAGCTGATGAATTTGAGCTTGTTTTAAGGATATATCTCAAGGGGCAGTGAAATTAAGCTACTAAGTGGTTTTTATTTAGGTAGTCTGGCCAGCCTAAAGTTGCTTCTGTTGCTGCTCAGATATTGTGGAGTAAATCTGCCTTACTTATAACAAGATTCAAATGGCTGTTTGCAAAAGGGTCAGATGAGTGAGGCAGCCTGGATTGATTGCTTCTGGTAAACCAAAGACAGAAATGTGGTTGAATATAGATAAGATTTTCACAACAGAAGTCTGAAAACTCCAGTTGTATCAGTAACTTTTCTTTTGAACAGTTCCATTGATCTATCGAGTTAAATTTAGGACAGTTGTTCTCTACTTGTATAATTTCAAATATTTCTACAGTGTTACAAATAGAAGAAGTGAGCTTTGTGTGCTTATTGGTCTAGTAAAAAGCCATAAAACAGTGAAATTTGGACTAATGAAACATACCACCTCATCACAGAAAGCCTTGTCTTGCTTTAAGCTATTTTGAAAGGGGAATTGTTGAGGTAAGTGGAAAAAGATGTTTGTGCGGAGGTTATAAACAGTTTACAGGAGTATGTGCCATATATTTATCCTGCTGTTTTTGTGTCATGAGAACAGAGGGTCCCATTCAATTAAATCAAATCTAAAATGAATGAGAAGAAGAGAAATAATTGTCATGAGCTATTATTAAAGCAGAAGTTTGTAAAAAGTACTCAATGTTTTGGTGACTGTTGTGGACCTTTGCAGTTTGCCTGACTAGAACTGAAGGATTCAGTGTAGGCTGAGGTGCTTCAAGATTCTCACTGTCAGTGGTGCACTGCTATTCCCTTACACAGCTACTGTGGGGTTGTGCGTTGTGAAATACTGCAGGATGCTGTGTGTTTTGGGCATGGGATCCCATGCATTTTGCTTTCAGAGTACTAAAACTCAACTACAGGAAGCAGTTTGTGATTGGCTCACATGTTAGGGTGTGGGTATTCCTTGTATGCTGTCTCTCAGACAAGGGCTGTGACTTAACAGAGCAAAACAGAATAGGGGAACTTCTCTTTTTCTGTTCATCCTAAACCACTGCTATATTTCTCTTTTCCTCCTGCAACAGGGTTGGCTACCTTGCAGGATATCTGGTTCGTGCACTGAAGGAGAGACAACCAGAACTGGATATAACCCAGCGAGACATCCTCTGTGTAGAAATTGCTGGGCTTTGCCACGATTTGGGTAAGGAACACCTGAGATGGGTTGTTGCTCTTAGAGAGGCAACCATGATGAAAAGTTGGCTGTGAGGTCAGAACATGTGAGCTGTTTTGGGTTGCTCAATGCATGGCCATATTCCAAGACAAGTTTTATCTGTTCTGTTTGGTCTGGAGTACATCTGTGGAGATAGTTCCACTTGAATCTGTAGCTACTCTTAGCTAGCGTTTTGTCCTGTTTCCAAATGGTGCTTAGAATTCTGCCCTCAGTGGCTGAAGTGTATGCTTCCTTCTGTGATTTCTCCAGCTCTTAAAATATTTCAGAATGAGAACTGGTGTTCCTTTCAAAAATGGTAGCATTTATTTCATAACTACTTCTTTTCTTCAGAGCTGACACAGAGTAAATAATATTCTCAGTGTTGCTGCAGTACTTGCCTGTGGTGTAGGTGATGGAACTGGCTGTTAAGTGCAGTAGTACTTAAAGTATCTTAGGAAAATGTACTTGCTATACCTGAGTCTTCCTCATAGATGATGAATAAGGGATTATCTGGATGATTGCACTCAGAGAGTTGTGGTTACAGGCTCGATGTCCAGGTGGAGCCCAGTGCTGAGTGACCCGTGTGGGGACTGGTACTGTTGGGTATCTGTCAGTCATGGGGACATTGGGATCGATGTACCCTTGGTCAGTTTGCCAACAACACTAAGCTGTGTGGTGGGGTCAGATGCTGGAGGGAAGGGGTAGGGCATACAGAGGGGCCTGGACAGGCTGGAGGGGCGGAGAGCCTATTGAGAGCAGCCCACAGGAGAAGAACTTCAGGGCGTTGGTGGGTAAGAGGCTGGACGTAACCAGAACCCCTCATGCACTGGGCTGATCCCCAGCATGGGCGGAGGTGAGGAGGGGGATTCTGCCCCTCTGCCGTGCTCAGGTGAGACCCCACTTGCAGAGCTGCCACCAGCCCTGGGCCCCAACATAAGCATGGGGTACTGCTGGGGGGAGGCCTTGGAGATTGTCTTAGTTTGAAAGTGTCTGCTAGGGAAGGCAGGAGCCTCCCTTAGAATTGAGAATGTTAACTCCCTCCCTCTGAATTGTTGTAATTTTGAAATTAAGGGGCTCTCAGGCAAAGATATGAGAATAGAATTTCTTTATGTTCTAGTATGTTCTTTATGTTCTAGTATGTATAACAAGGCAAACCAACAATTACAACTATGGCAGTAACTACAAACAGAACCAGGGACCCAGTCACAGTCTTCTCGGCCGCAGGCACTTTTCCCCTTTGGTGCAGTCGGCAGGAATGAGTAAAAATCCCGGGGTGGTGGATGAGATGTATTAGAAACTCCGCGGCAGTAGCTGGAGCTGCAGAAACGTCCCGGCAAGGCAGGGGGTGCAGGTTATAGCATGGAGAAACCCAGAGCAAAACCCTAGAACAGCAGGTACGGGACAGCGGCGGCCCAGCTCCCAGCTGGGCAGGGACAGGTGAGGTTCAGGATTCCCAGGGCACACGAGCCTCAGGTGGTAGATCCCTCAGGGCTGAGCTCCGGCGGTGCCGGTGAATTCTTCCCGCAGTAAGCGACAGCCTGGCCGTCCTGTCCGATGCCAATAAGCAAGAGAGCAGCTGGGCCAACCCCCGTCCTTTATCTGCCTCGTACTCTCCTGGTCTCACTGTCCCTCCAAAAGAAAACCCGGAGAGAAAAGTGTAGCCAGATGCCGAGCTCCTCTCCCGACTTCAGCCACTTCTTTTGTCTTTCTTAAGTACCCATAAGTATCCAGTAATTAGTTTCTTAGCAACTTCTGGGAAAAAAATCTGTAAGAAAAGAACCCAACCCCCAACAGAGGTGCAACCAGGGCTTGAGCCCCTGTGCTCTGGAGCCAGGCTGGGAGGGCTGGGGGGTGTTCAGCCTGGAGGAGAGAAGGCTCCAGAGAGGCCGTAGACCACATAAAAGGGGTTCCAGGAGACCTCAGAGGGACTATGGACAAGGGCTTGGAATGACAGGACAAGGGGGAATGGCTTCCCACTGGCAGAGGGCAGGGTTAGGTTGGAAGTGGAAGGAATTCTTCGCTGTGAGGGTGGGGAGACCCTGGCACAGGTTGCCATAGCAGCTGTGGCTCCTCCACTCCTGGAAGTGTCCAAGGCCAGGTTGGATGGGGCTTGGAGCAGCCTGGGATAGTGGAAGGTGTCCCTGCCCATAGCAAGGGTCTGAATGAGGTGATCTTTAATGTCTGTCCCAATCCGAACCAGTCTAAGACTCTGATATGTCAAGAAAAGTCAAATACTGGAGAATTCTGATTCTAAGCTTGCTCAAGAATTTTTTGCTGACTAATATGTCTCAGATGAAACCTGTGTAATCTTTATATTTTAGGTCATGGGCCATTTTCACATATGTTTGATGGAAGATTTATTCCACTCACTCGTCCAGATTTGAAGTGGAAGGTAGGCTTTTTGCTATTAAAATAAAAATACAAACTTGAAATTTTTAGAAGCAAAATAATTAACCTTTAAAGAGTTCCAGCACTCCTGAGGCTATAGTGGTCATCTGGCCTTACCTTATTGCATCATTTTGCTGGCTCAATTGAAAACCAGAATGTTGTTTCCTAATCTTGTGATGATATCCTTAGCCCTGTTAGGGCTGCACTGATCATTTTTGGCTAGCATTGTGCCTTAAAATGCATATTGAGAACTTTCTGCAGAATATATTTTACATTTGCAAAATACCAACTGGCAGCTTCCTTTCCAGTATAATGTTTTAGTCCAAGGCCAAGATATTCAATAGTGCTTAGAATTCAAAGTTTCCAAAATTTTGAACGGTTTTAACAATTGTTTGCTGTGAATGAAGTGCAACACAGTCCTTTCAGTCCTCTCTCTGCTTATAATTACTTAGCAAAATCAGCCAAGTAAACTTGTTAATCTTTTACAGAGCAAAATTGATTATTTTGTCCTTTAGCTTTGTAACTGCCTTGCTGCTTTTTGTCATCACACAGAATTAAGAGCTCTCTGTGTGTTTCCGGACTCTGTAGACCAGGTGATTTCCTGTTCTGTTTAATGCAAAATGACTAGGAAAGTACTCAGGTGCTGCACTTCACACCAGCCTACCCATGTGCTCTGCTAGGCAGTGCTGGTGACTTGGAGCAAAGCTGTGACACTGCAGGAAAGATGCTTAAATTATGTAATACAGTATTTGGATGGGGTTTTTTTTCACAGCATGAAACTGCTTCTGTTCAAATGTTTGAGCACTTGATCACTTCCAATAAACTAGAAGAAGTCATGGAGTTGTATGGTCTTGTCCTGGAAGAAGATATGTTGTTCATCAAGGAACAAATAGGAGGGCCTGTAGATGAAACTGCCTGTGTGAAATCGGTGAGTCAGTGTGCTGCTCCTGTGGTTATCCCAAGAAATGTCTTTATTTCACTGAAAGAACAGATAATTTTGGCTTCTGCTGTATGTTGCTTCTAGCTCCATGAAGTTCTGGTAATCTTGTCACAAATGACACTGGAGGAGTGTTGTGTTTATTTCTTACAGTGCTGGCAGATGTGTTTATATGCTTATAGCTCCCTGAGAATTGTTACCCAAAAGCCTCCAGATAAGAGGAAAGCTGTAGAAAGTTACTTGTATTTAGGGAACCTAACTGGTGAGTGAGATCCACTCAAGGGTACAGAAGGAGTTGGAAGAAGTGCTCACCAACATATATTCCATCACTTACCTGCAGTCCAGAGTGGTCCCAGTTGACTAGAAATCAGCAAATGTGACTCACATACACGGGTCAGAAGGATGATCCAGGGAACTACAGGACTGTCAGCCTGACCTTGGTGCTAGGGAAGGTCATGGAGCAGATCATCCTGAGTGCCATCATGTAGGAGAACCAGGGAATCAGGCCCAGCCAGTCTGAGTTTAGGAAATGCAGTTCATGCTCAACTGAAGGGCAGGAAGGCTCTACAGAGGGATCTGGACAGGTTGGATCAATGTGCCCAGGACAGTTGTGTGAGGTTCCACAATGCCAGGTGTTGGGTCCTGCTACAGGCTGGGGGCAGGGCAGCTGGAAAGTGGCTAGGGAGAAAAGAGGTGCTGTTTGGTTGGCAGTGGCTGAAAATGAGCCAAACATGCCCAGATGGGCAAGAGGCCAATGGCACGTGGCCTGTACCAGCCATAGCATGGCCAGCAGGACCATGACAGTGACAGTGCCCTGTGCTGGGCACCACTGAGGCCACAACTCAAATTCTGGCTTCAATTTCGGGCCCCTCACTTAACGAAAGACACCGAGGTGCAATGGAGAAGGGCAGTAGAGCTGGGGAAAGGTCTGGAGCACAAGTACGATGAGGAGAAGCTGAGGGAGCCTGTGGGAGCTTGTCCTGGAGTAAAGGAGGCCTCCCCCAGTCTGAATAACAAAACTGGGCATGGGCAGCAATGAGGCAGTGAGCAATCTGAGCCTGGCCCAAGTTCCAGAGCCACAGCAGCTTTGATGACAGCAGCAAAATGCTTGGATTTATTGCAGTAGCAAACATAGAGGCAGAGATAAGACTTGAAAAAAAATGAGTTGCCTCAAGAGGCAAGCAAGAAGAGATTGCAGTTAATCATTGCAACTCTTTGAAAGACTTAAGTCTTCTCTCCTCGTTTTACGCTTTACAGCTTTTGTCATCTCCTCAAGGGCACTCATTTAGCTGACACCAGAGTAAAGAACTGATAGCAGCTGAAATCACTGGGAGATCTGTCAGGATAGTCCGGTCCTAATCAGAATTTATATGTAGTCCCAAACAAGTAACCCACAAATGTTCACACTAGCCCATTATTTTCTGCTGCAGGAGTGGGTAGCAATCCCATGACAAATACAAGGCACTTGGCATAGTGAAATTGAGTCTGAGGTCCTATAGAAAGAGGACATTCATTTACAAAATCTGCAAGCTGATTTTTATCCTGCTGGGCTCGTTTGAACACGAATCTTGGTGCCTGCCACTAGCATTGGTCTTGTGCCAGGTTTTTTCTCCATGTCTGGTTTGCCTTGTTTGGATTCTGTGCCTGTTTTCCAGGATACCAGGAAGAGGAGTGCCACACATGATACATGGCAGCACCCTCCTGGTATTGGGCAACAGATTGCACTGGCAGGCTGTGCACTGTAGTGCAGGCCTCTATGATGACATGGACAATGGGTGTTCAGGCACTAGACACAAACAGTGTCCTGAACATGTACCAATAGCAGAGCTCTTTGTGGTTATGGTATTTTTATCCATGATGTGCCGTCTTCCTGTTGCTTGCGCATGTTTCGATTGCTATTTGCATCAGTTTTAGTATTTCTGTAGTGCAGGTAACATGGAAGCTGTGTTCACATACAATGTTTTCCACTTTCAGAATTTCAGGGCCACTTTTAGGTGAAGGTTTATTAAATTTTCAAGAAAATTTGCACCTTGTATCTTATTATTTTGATGTTCATTTCCTGTTTACCTTATGGCTGAATTGTCCCTTGTGAGGTAGGAGTTTAAGTAGACTATTCAAACATTTTTTGCTTAAAACATCTAAGTGAGTGTTTTAAAACTTTGTTCTTTAAAGTTGTAATTGCGGAAGATTGGAGGACAGTGGCATGTTTGTGTATTTAATTCCCTGAGAATTAAATAATTCCAAAATTTCCCCTTTGTTGATAGGCTTTTTTTTTTTTTTCATTTCAAAGCTTCAGGCTTTCTTTTAGAAGAGTACTGGGTAATGAATACTTGCATTCATGGGTTTTATTCTTCCTGAGATTCTGAGAAAGCCCTGCTTAGGCCCTGTTCTGGATTTCTAATGCCTGATAGCTTCTGGAAGTTCTTTCCTTGTCTTTGTGTTCTTCACTACCTCAGTGTTGGATGTTTATCACAAGCAAAGTCAAAGTGTATTCCCTCTGTCTTAAAAAAGCTGTTTGACATTGTTGGTACACCTATATTTCTTGTTGTTTCTGATGTTTTTCTTCCTGGCTCCCATCAGTGGCCCTACCGTGGTCGACCAAAGGAGAAAAGCTTCCTCTATGAGATTGTAGCTAATAAAAAAAATGGCATTGACGTTGACAAGTGGGATTATTTTGCAAGGTACAAATCTTACATTTTATTATGAATTTCCATTGACAAAATGCTCCTGTATATACAAAAATGATCATATTGTTAAACACTCTGTGGAATATTTGTAGGGATTGCCATCATCTGGGAATCCCAAGTAATTTTGACCATAAGCGATTGCTTGTCTTCACTCGGGTCTGTGAAGTGGAAAATGAGAAGCACATCTGTATGCGTGACAAGGTGAGCAGTGTGTGGAGCCCAGGGGGGTCAGAGCACCTGGGGGCACACAGGGGAGCTGCACCCCATAGCTGGGGGTCCTGGGGGTCTGGCCCTGTGCTCCCTTAGCCCAAGAGGGAGAGAAGTAGTTGCTGCTCTGAAAGTTTTTCTCAGAAGCTGCTGTTCGGGGGAGGGACAGGTCAAACCGCTGTTGGAAAGGATTTGTGGCAGGTCCTGTCAGGGGAGACTCCACAGACCTGGTCAGATCTGCATGATCCTGCTCCAGGTCGACTGGGCAGGAGGTGGCTGTGGTGAGGGGCTGTTAAAAGGATGACAGGTCCTCTTCGCTGCCAGGCTCCCTGGGGTCACTGTCAGCACTCTGCTCTCCTATGGTGGCCTGAGTCGGTTTCAAAATTTGAAATTTGTGAATAATACTCATTCTGCTTTATGCTGTGAATGGGAGGAGACAACTTATTTGATTAATTGATTGATTGTTTTAATTTTCCTAATAAGACAGAGGCAAAAGTAAATGTTGATAGGGTTTTTTTGATTCAGGAAGTTGGAAATTTGTACGAGTTGTTCCATACACGGAATTGCCTGCACCGGAGAGCATACCAGCATAAGACTGGCAACATCATTGAACTAATGCAAGTATATTTTCCTTTCCTTCCTTTTCAATTTATTTTTAAATTCTTGAAACAATCCATATCCATTTGGAATATTCAGAAAATTAATAAGGTGTGACATAGAATATAAGCCACTTCTGATTCTTGTGAAAAGACTTAGTGCTTAGAGTGTCATGGAGACTGTGGTTAACAAAGCAAACAAAAATAGAAAGAGAGGAGGACAAGAACATCCTTCCACGTAAAATTAAATTAGAGGAAAATTACTAAAGCCCTGAAGAAGCACAGGACCAGGGTGTGCTTTAACCATTTAAACTGCTGACAGCTGAAGTCATATCCTTATCTGTAAGTTAGAGACCACTTAGGTCAAACTGCCTGGTTACTAGAGCAAGGTTACTAGCAGAGTAAAGTCATGAATGGTCTCATGTAGCTCAGCTGAGGCTGTTATGTTCATGTAATGCAAGATTTGTTCAGGACCAATTCAGCTGGCTATCTGCTGTTTTACCTCTCTTGTTGATGTCTATAGAATTTTCCCTGTAACACTGTTCTTTTTTACTTTTCTTGAGAATCATAAATACTTGTATCCCCAAATATTTTTTCCTTACGGTCTTGTCTGCTGGGTAACTGTTGAGTTTGGTAAAAAGGAATGTTAAGGATTACACAGTACAAGAGTGATTTGGATTGCTTTCATCTCATAAACTTCAGCTCCTGATTTAGGGATCCTCTAAAACTCAAACTAAAAATGCTAGGGTTTGCGAGTACCTATGTATGACGAGTAAAATTTATTTTTAAAGTTTAGAAAAACTCAGTTCTTGGCTTCCTATAATTGTAGCAACCTTTCCAAAAGACTGTCCAGGCTGGAAATGACAGCAAGGTACATGGCAATGTGGAAGAACTTCATCTTTAGAACATCATATTTTCCCATCTGAAAATACTACATGTTTGTGGTGCTTTGCCTTTACAATACATTGTACCCTCTCAGCTAATTTGGGAAGCAAGGAGTCTGTAAGAGGGTATGGTCATCTGTGAGGAAGCCTTGCTGCAGCTGAGGGACCATGTCACTGTTTTGCAGGGTTCTGCAATTGTCTCAGCAGTGCTAAACACAGTCTGACACACAACAAAGTGAATTTGCTCATTCATCTAAAGGTTACATTCTGTCTGAACCTGTCTTGAGTAAATCTCTGTTGAAATGGGCAGTGACAGCATGGAGACAAGATGTTGCAGTCATCAGTGTCTGCTGTGTGCTGGGGATACAGTTTCATCTGTTGTCTTCTGTTTATAACATACTAATTTGTTTCATTTTGCCTGTTGACCAGTGAGATGTTTCAAAATTATACTATCCTACAGTCATAATTTTTGTCTCAAACTAGGATAACAGAAGCCTTTCAAAAAGCAGACAAATTTTTTGAAATAAGAGGCTCTGGAGGAAAAGTGTATCGGATTTCTACGGCAATGGAGGACATGGAAGCCTACACTAAACTAACTGGTATGAGGTCACAGAATTATTTTTTTTTAAGTAAAAGAGCATGAATACCTGTTAAAATGCTGTTTTTACTGCTTTTGTGTACAGAAGGTGGGGCAGACCTGGACTGTGTAATGTTTGTGCTCTCAAATCTTGCAGGAGAGCAAGGCCTTCTAGTTTAAATAACTTTTATGCTGAGAGAGAGAAAGAATCACCAACTTTATGTTTCACATACGTTCAGATTCAGCAGTGTTAGAAGGTACAATGTTAGAAGTGCCCTGAGTTAGTTGCACTTGTCACAAGTGGGATGTAAGTGAGCTCTAAGTGTTACTACAGGTAGCTCTGTCAGGTGATGTGTTGGATATATGTTGTGGTGTGAAGCTATTCCCAAAGCAGGTTCCAGACAGCTCTCATGGGGTCTCAGGATTGCTGCCCTGCTTGCCTGCCTCTCCTGGTCTGTGTTGTGGGGCCCAAGTGTTTCCCTCTTTGTGTTCAGAGCTGCAATGTGGGCCAGGCAACCCTACTGCTCCAAGGCTCTGTGGTTGGCTCTGTGCATGCAGGGCAGGGGTGCTGCAGTTCCTGCTCGGGGCTGCACCTGATTACTGGCAGCTCTTGCAGCACCTGTCAGCTACAGCTCACCAGGACTTCCAAGCCAGCTCTCCTGAGTTTCTACCAAGCCTTAGCTGGCCAACAGAGAGATTCATGGATGGTCCATGGATGAAGTGACAGGGCCTGAGGGCACTGTTGCAGAGAATCCTATGTGCCTTAGCCTTTGTCATGCTAAAGACCTTCTGCTGGTAAGTCCTTCATATGCCACATTGATCTGCAGTCTGACCACACACATGCTGCTGAGGTGAGGAGCTGCTGTGTCCTCTCTGTCACTGCGTGCCTCTGGTCAGGGCAGGACAAGGGGGACTGGCTTTGAGGGCAGTAGTTGTTGGGGAATGGGAATTGCATTGCTGAGCAATGGAAGGCTGGGAAGAAAGGAAGGAACTGAGGTGAAGTTGTTCTTGAGCTGGGCCTGTACCTAGGGGCTGGCTGGCTGGTGGATCCTGCTTTAACTACCTGCTTACCTGTGGTTCCTGGTGAGGAACACAGCTCAGGGCAAGGACAGCAGGGCTGTTCCCAACCTCTCACAGTCTGCTGTAGCAAGAAGCTTCTTGCTGGGACCATCTGTTCAGCAAGGAGGGCTGAACAGCAGGGAGAGTGATGTGATGAATGTACCAGCATTAGATGTACAGTGGAGCATGAAGGACCAGTATGTTCTCTTAAACCTCCTTCCTGCCTCTAGTGCTGTGGAGGGTAGGATTTTTCCTTTTTTTTTCTTTCTGCTTGGGGAATTTTCCATTTGTTGCCTAAGTACTGAAGAGAGAGGAGAAGGGTGCAGTTTGCTACCATCTCTAAGCTGGGAGCCTTTCTCTTATGAAATACAGAGAATACTGGGAGATTTTGGCTGGGGAGTGAGGGACTGGGCTCAGCTCCTCTCTCACTCGCCCTTGGGATCAAAGGTGAGACAGGCAGGGTGCCACTGTGGGGAGAATTTGCTGCCACCAAGGATTCTGTCCTGCACTGCTTTCTGCTTACCGTGGGTGAGCTTCTGCTCACAAGAGCAGCCAGCGAACTGGGACCTTGCCAACACCCGACCTCACTGGGAAGGGGAGCCCATTACCAGAGGGAGCATCTCTGGTTGCTTGCGACAGCTGCTTGTGGGAGCTCATCTGCCTCTGCCCAGCCCTGCTTCTTTCTGCTGCTGTGGGCTTTTTTCCTACAATTTAATCCTACACCCTTGTGTCCCTGGAGCCCCTGCTGCTTCTGCCACTGCTTAGGGCTTAGTGCTACACTTCGATTTGATGCCTCGGGGTGGGGGTGTGTCTGCTCGCCTCTGCCGTTCCAGCTGCTGCTCAGCGGTCCCTGCTGCTCAGCGGTCCCTGCTGCAGTCCATTTCACCATTTGGAGGGGCACCGGGACCGGCTGCTTCCCGTGAGTTCCCAAAGGAAGCCCCTTCTCCATCCCGCCCGCCATCCCTCCCGCCATTGCCGTGTGGAGAGAGGCAGCCGAGCTCGCCCCACAGCGCCCCCTGCAGCCGCGGGGGAATCATTGCCCCACAGCGCCCTGCCCGGCCGGGAGCCAGCAGCGCCCCTGCTGGCTGTGTCCGGAACTGCACCGCAGGGGAGGGCGCCTGCAGCCGGGAGAAGGCTGGGACTGGCTCTCCGTGTCTGCTTGGTGTTGCTGCTGGGGCTGGGGTTTGTGTGCCTTGTTATACACACACACATACACACATAAAGAACTGCTATTCCCTCTCCCATATCTTTGCCTGAAAGCCCTGGAATTTCGAAGTTACAGTAATTTGGAGGGAAGGGGGTCATATTCTCCATTCCAAGGAAGATTCCCATTTTCTTTGGCAGACACCTGTCCTTTAAACCAGGACAAGTGCTTGTACCCTGGATGCTCCTGAGGCTTTTTTCAGCAGTCCCTGGTGAGTGACGTTTCTGTGAAGTTGTCCAGTTATGGACCTCTACAAACGATGAACCTCTGGGAGGTTCTGCAGCAGAAGGTTCCCTAGATTTCTTCCATGGTGAAGAACCATAGTTGTTTTTTAATGTGTTGCCTCCTGATTTGTCAGCAAATCCTAGTTCTAGTAAAGGCTGAGATAGCAAAGCATTCCTTGTCGTTGCTGCTTTTGCACTGGGAAAATGTTCATGGGCTTCTTATTTCCCCTGCATTATCTGTTCTTTGTCTGAAGAGACCTGGTCTGTGGTTCCTCATGGAGAAGTTCCTGGCTTTTGTTGACCTTTGTCCATTAAATGACGTTGTCCATTAAACCAGTTGAAGGTGTTTTGGTATGTGGCTCAGAGGTTGTTCTGGAGCGTGTTGGGAGCTCCTCAGGCTGGTTGCAGCTCCGAGTGGGCTCTTGAAGGGCTGTGCTTGCAGCATGTGTCAAAACTGCCCAGGTGTTCTTGGCCAGGGAATGCAGTTGTGGGGTGGAGATTAGGCCAGCAGCATCCTGACAACAGCAGTCTCTAGGACAGCCAAAAATAACGTTTCTGATCTGAAACTACATCAAAAGAAACCTCTGTCTTGCTCCGACTGATGGTGGGAATCTGGCTGCATGTGTCACTGTCATGTGGAGACAGAAGGTGGGATTTTGGTGCTGAGATCCAAAGTCTGAGAAAACCTGAAGGTTTAATGGCCATTCTTTGTTTTTTTTACAGGACAGAGTACCCATGTCCTGAGCTAGTTAGTGGTGGAGTTCAGGATAGTCTTCTAAACAAGATTGGCTAAATGAGAGGAGAAAGTAACTTCTAGTGAAATAACAAAGTGTGTTGCCAGGGTGAGAATTGAGATAGTTTTTCTGCCAACAACCATTGTGAATATACTGGTAATTAAGATAATATTATGAGTTCTCATTGTCAAACTTAGTTCTGTCATTCCCTGAAACTGTCTTTCCTGAAACAGCAGTTTTTCTGGTTTCTTTACCTTTGTCCCTGTTTGTGCATTTTACTGTGACATTGGATTGTGACATATGTAACAAAAATCAATGCAACTTTGGCAGACTGTATCTACCTGGAGATTCTGCACTCAAATCATCCAGAACTGGAGGAGGCACGAGAAATTTTGCGTAAAATAGAACGACGTGAATTATACAAGTTTTTAGGAGAGACTCGACCTGAATCAAAGAAGGAAATTGTAACGGTAATGTAATTTAGCAGAAGGTTCTGAATTCTGTTCCCATAGAAATGTTTTTGAAGTTCCTGGCCATCCATTTATCTCTATCTCCATGTGGGCCTTGTTTAGTTTGAGGGTTTGTTTGTTTTTTGTTTTTTTTAATTTACTATCCGAAAAATATAGTCAAAAGTTTTCTTCCCATCTTTAAGTAGCTGAGCCATGAAACATATAAGAAATTGGGGCAAGTTTTATCTACAGTCAGAAGAACGGCAACAGGTGGAAATTCAGAAGCTGATTATTGCAGAAATATTTTCAGGAAAAAATATATGAAAAACACAAAATTTTATAGAAGACTCTTACAGTCCAGTGATTGAGCAGATTATTACATCATTTGATGTTAATGAAAATTTCAAACTAATAAGGAACACATTTGCTTTCAACTGTAATTTGTGTGCTTGGCTTTGAGAGTAAATATCAAACTGAATAATAGCTGCTGAATTTCTTGGTGTTAAATTCTCTACTAAGCACAAGCATGCATGTACTTTTTCCAGTTTTTTTCATGAGCGCTTTTCAAAGCAGAGAGCAGTTTAATTCCTGTTGTCTTATTTCAAAATAATGATATATTAGAGATTCCTTCAGCTGGCTCAGCTCTTTTAATGTGCTATACTGTGTTGTCAAATCATCAGTTACTTATCCCCAAACTTTAGCCGTAATGGTGAAAATTTTCAATTCCTTATTTCCAGAAGTGTATGTCTGTTTCTAGAAAGCCTTCATAAAAATAATTCATCCCTTTTAAAGAGTAAGGTTAGAAAAGGATTACTAGATGTAGCTGTTCATCTTTTTGTTTGAAGAGAAAGTTTGCTTGTGTTCTTTGTCTGAGAAAAAGTAATGTTAAGAGATTCTGTATTACAAAAGCAGGAGGAAATAGGTGAAAGCAAACATGAAATGGTACGTGTATTTTCAAGTTTCTGCCCTTGGGCAGAAGGTTGGGATAGATGGCTCAACAAATAAGGAGACAGGTGTGAAGAGCAAATGTTATGAGTTCCACCTTTCGTTCCTTTTAGAAGCTTGGTTAATGTAAGGAAAAACTCTCATTTTGGAAGTCCAGCCAGAGGTGTTGAATCTTGGAGTATCCAGGGTGTTGTTCTAAAGGGAGACTGATCCCTGTTGATGCTATAATTATCTCCAGCCAGTGCTTTGCAGCCCAGGGTGCACAGCTGAGCAGTTGGGGGAGGATGTTTCCTCCTATGGTGCCTGGGCAGGAATGTCAGAGGCTCAGCCTCTTCCCAGCACTGGAGGGGAGCAGTGGCTGCACAAGACATTGCTGTGTCTGCTCTGCTCCTTCACACACCACAAGGTCATGTTTTGAATCACACGTGTTGGAAAGGACCTTTAAAGGCCATCCAGTCCAACCTCCTGCCATGGACAGGAACAACTTCCACTAGACCAGGTTGCTCCAGCCCTATGCAATTCTGTGATCCTCAAGCTGGCCAGAGCCAGGGGAAAATACCAAACAGCTTCAGAGTTCCTAAATTCAGGCTGAGTTTCCAGTTAATGCAGACCAGAGAGGTAATTTCAAAATGATGCAAGCAAAGATAGGAAGTAAATTAACACATATACGTTCTGATACAGAATAGAAATAGTTACAAACATGCTGCCTCAAGCCAGTTCCCTCCTGGCAAGGTTTTCCTCCAAGCTTGCTCTCAGTCTAAATAAACCTTTCCTTGATTTCTTGAGTCACTACAAACCACACACATGCCTCACCTTGGCAATGTGTGTGATTTTCTGCTTATCAGTCTCCCCATCTCTGCAATGAACAAATCAGCAGCAAAAAAAAAAAACAAAACAAAACAAAAACGACAACACCCAGCTGCTCCTAGCTGAATTCCTTCCCTCTTGGACAGTCTCCTGACTGCTCTGGGCTGCACTCCCATGAGTCTCAACTGCTCCCAGGAAATCTTGCTGCTTCAAATCTCGCATCTTCCCCAGAACACAGCACCCCTGAATAAAGGCCACATCTTTGGATGAGGACTCACATTTCCCTGGACAGCAGTTCTCCATCTAACCATGCTCCTCTGCTTTGCATTAGCCTAAGTGTCAGCAGGGAGTATTCCCTTGGGGCCAGAACCAAACAAAACCCCTTTGTGGGTTTCAGCTTTTGTGGAGTACCTTAGTGGAGTACTTTTTATGTTTTTGGGGGTTTTTTTGTGATTGTCTGTCTCTTGTATTTTTTTATATGTTTTGCTGCATAGATACAGAAGTTTTATTAGAGGGTAAGATCCTGCAGCCCTTCATTAAAAAAAAAGTTTGGAGAAAATGTGTAATACAGCTTCGAGGCACTTAATTGCAACACATTTGCAACAACTTCTGAAACTTCTGAAAGGTGGTTGTAGTCAGGTGGGAGTTGGTCTCTTTCTCCAGGCAGCAACTGACAGAAGAAGAAGACACAGTATTAAGCTGCACCAAGGGAAATACAGGTCGGCTATCAGGAAAAAGTTTTTCTTGGAAAGAATAATTAAGTACTGGAATGATCTGCCTGGGGAGATGGTGGAGTCCCCATCCCTGGATGTGTTTTAAAAAGACTGGATGTGGCACTCGATGCCATGGTCTAGGTGAAGTGTTAGGGCATGAGTTGGACTCGATGATCTTGGGGGTCTCTTTCAACCCAGTGATTCTGTGATTTGTATTGGTAAAACGTTTGGTTGAAGGTATTTATTTTCTGCTTTCATACTTCAGCCTTCTGGGTGGTGCACTCCTGCTCTTCCCCTGCCCCATCGTCAGGTATAAAACTCTTCCTCCACAGACTGGCAGATTTTTGGTCTTCTCAATTGCATAATCATGGTTTGTTTCCAAACACTGAGTTTTGTACTAATGGCTATGGTGTACAGTAATTCAAACAACCAGATTGCTGCAAGAGTCTTATCAAGCTGTGAGGAATTGAAAGCTTTAGTTTAAAAACATACTGTGTCAAGTGTTGTGTTACCTTGACCTAGACCTGAGAGTGCATAAAAGTAGTCTGAGTTTCCGACTTAATCTTTTGGTTTGGTTTCTTTCAGAGTTCTATCCTGGCAGAAGGCATTGCTAATTCCAAGCCAAAGAAGGACCCTCCAGATGTGGAGCTAAAGGCTGAGAATTTCATAGTTGATGTAAATACCTCTCAGAGCGGGTTCAAGTAAAAACTTCCCAATCGCAGAGGGCCTTGTGTACCTGGGTGAAAGAACAAACCCACAGGGTGTCTGCAGTTGCAGGCCTGGTTACATTTGAGGGTCTGAAGGCAACGGGCTTCCTGTGAGAGGTTTGCTGTAGTGGGAGGGTGTGTAGCAGGCAGTGGGCAGCCTCACTGGACTGTCATCTGTACACTGCTCCTGGTTACAAATGGGCTCTCCTGTCACTGTCCTCACTCCAACATGGAGCAGTGGGGAAACCTGTGGGGTTTGATTCATGGGTGTCAATGGCAGCAGCCTGGGGAGCACTGGATGGATCAGGAATCAGGAAACCTGTGGGGCCAGTGGGAGGAGAAGAGGCGCAGTGACCTCCAAGCTCCTGGTGTTGTGTACCTGATGCCTAGCAGGTGTTTCTGGAGTTTGTCTGCTGTACAAAGCACCTGCTGTCATGGCTTGGTCTGCAGCCAGCAGTGTTGGGAGGGAGAGAGCCTGAGACAGAGGAGGGAGCTGGGGCAGTCTGCAGGTATCACACAGCTTAATCCCTGTTCTCAGTTCATTCTGGGAAGAGCGAGTGGCTTTCCTTAGAGTGTGTCACAAGCTGCTCCTGAAGCATCCTTACATTGGAGGTTCACTTCGCTGGGTAAGACTAGCAGTTCACTGGGCTTTAAAGAATTTGCCTGGGCTTTTCCCATCCCACAAACTGAAATTGTAGAGAAGTGGGTCCCTGCTGACCACAGAAATGTTGATGTACCAGGCCAAAGTAAATAATGTTGTCTAAGCCTCATGTTTGCTCTGCTGTAGCCTCTGTGGAATGTGTATTTTGGGGAGGCCCAGGCTGACAAGGGACCAGTCCACTTCTAGTGCTGCAAACTGGAGTGTTTCAGAGCACAACTGGGAACTGGTCACTATTAATGTGAATATCCACCTGGCAACATTAGAACAAGAGGGGGTGGAAGAACAGATGCAAAATACAAATACCAGATCGTTTTATTAAATAATAATTTGTTCATTACTGTTTCATTTGATTAATGTAATTTTCAGGAGTGGAGTGTGTGTGGCCTTTTGTATTTATTGTGAGAAAACTAAAGACAAACATTTCAGGTGCCATTTTCTTTGTTTTACATGCAAGGTTATCAGCATGGATTATGGAATGAAGGAACAGAATCCAATTGATAAGGTTCACTTCTATTGCAAGGCTGATCCTTTCAAGGCAGTCAAAATCAGTAAAGAACAGGTAGATTTTTACTTTCCTTTTCAAAAGCATTTTCACCACCTGTGATGAAAGTGATCACAGTCCTGTGTGGTTGTTCGTGCAGGATTTGTGGAGAGGTGGTGGGATCCATGGCCTTGCAGGTCTTCAGTGTGTGTTGTAGTATGACAATCTGGAACCCTGACAGCCTTTGCACATAAACAGTATTTAAGTGGAATACACTGGGAGTTGAAATATCACAATTGGTTTGGATAAAACTCATGGATTGTAGTGGGGCTTTTTCTGCTTTCCTTTTGTATTCCAAAAAATACTAAAGCATTTTTCTGTTTTATTTCAAAGGTTTCAAAGCTTTTGCCCATAATATTTATGGAGCAGGTTGTCCGGGTTTATTACAAAAGTCAGGATCCACATATTATTTCAGCTGCAAAACAGTACTTTGTTCAGTGGTGTATGCAGAATGATTTCACCAAACCACAGGTAACAAATTCACTTATTATTTTTCTTGTTTAGAGCTCATCATCTTCATCCATAAGCTTGCTTTTACATTAAAAGGTTTGACATTCAGGCCTTGCCTTTGTGGCAAGTCACTCACTCACCTAATGTCTGGTTTTATCATGGCTCCCATCTGGGGGGGCTTTGGTTTCACTGAAGTAGTGCTGGAGACACCTGAAAGTACCCTAGGGTCATAGAATCATGGAACAGTTTGGGTTGGAAGGGGATCTTGAAGATCACCTTATTTCAAACCCCTGCCGTGGGCAGAGACACCTTCCACTAGACTGGGTTGGGGAAAGAGCTCTATCCTCAAACATGAGAGGCCACCCAGGAGATGAGTGTTTCTAGATGAGGATACAGGCATGGAAAACTGTGTAAGGCCTGTTCTTAGGTCATTCCTCTGGCATCTTTCTTTTAGAGCAGTTAATTTTAGAAGTGCTTTTTACAAATTGATCGAGCAACAGCTCTCCCTGGTTGTAGAGTGTAGTTGTGTCCTGTAAGCACATTGTTCAGGTTCAGGCACATCCACCCTGCTGGCCCTGGCATGCTGTAGAGCACAGCAATGTGCAGCTCACCTGATTTCTGAGCTTAGGCAGCTGATTCTCTGTGCTGTCAATGCCTGAGCACAGATTAACATCTGTATCTGACTGAGAAGGGCCTCAGTGCCTGAGCTGCTGTACCAACCTGGCTTGTTTCAGACAGTGCAAGGCACATCCCAGCACCAAGGGCAGCTCAGTTGCAGCAGTGTGAATGAGGTACTGTGCTGAAGTCAGGGGATACACTTAATGATTCTGTTTGTAGAATGTGGCCAGGATACAGCCAGTTGACTTTCCAGATTTTCTGGTACTAATTTAGGAAGAACTGCACTGCCAATGGTGATGCCTTCTCAGGCAGGCACTTCTGTCTCCCCACCACTCACTGCAGCAGTTTCCATCCCTGGGATGCACAGTCACCAGTGTTTATTGATTTACAAATATTCTAGGACCTTGGATTGTTTTTTTCCTGTTAAACTTGAGAGTGAGCTGGTTTTCCTCTACTTTAGAATGGAAAGCAAAAGTGAAATAATGTTTCCTGAATTTTAATACAGGATGGTGATGTTGTTGCTCCTCATCTAATTCCAATGAAGGAAACCTGGAATAACATGACATCATGAACACAGGAGAGCCTCCGAACCCAGCTGCAAACAAAGGCTTCCTTTTGATGAGTAACAGGTTTCTTTTTGGTACCACTCAGTCTGCTTCCTCAGAAGATGAGTAAATTGGAGAATCAACTCTTCTAAAAGCTGGTTGGATGGACTGGAAGCATTCACAAAACAATGCAGAATGTATTTTACAATACAGAATGTTTTAATGTAGATACTTAAAGTGCATATTCGAGATAGATTTCTAAAAATCAACTTATTACAACAGAGTAAACTCAGTTCTCATTTATTTTTGAATGTATTGGCACTGTGTAGCATGAGTGACTTTAAAAATTGCAATTCATTGCTATTACAAGATTTTACTACTCTGTCTAGTCCTGATCCCTTCCTTAGCTATGCCATTGCATGACTTAGCAGAAAAAATCCCAGCCCAGGTTTGATGGGTTTTTTAGGGGGGGTTGGGGTTTTCTTAGTGTCTGAGGAAGAGAGGGATAAGTATGTTTCTGAAAAAACAGAAGGGTAAAGAAGAAATTACCAAGGGTGGCATCTTCAAAATTAGAAAAATTAATTTGATTAAAAAAGAAAAAAAAAAAAGGAAGGGAGAGTGGAATCTTTTGATAATCAAAGATTATTTTTCTGGTATTCAAAAAGCTGGTGCAGGCCTCTTGCTACAAGTGACCACGATTTTTATTGAAGTAACTGCATTGCAGTGCCATGCAGCCTTTTATTGTTTTCTTTTGTATTTTTGATACATGGAATGTTTTATTTTTTATTATCTATCCTGCAAAGACTACTCAAAAGGCCAGTGGTGTGAGTGGTTGCAGGAAGGCCAAGCTGCCCAGGTGTTTGTCAGGGCTCAGGTGTGCAGAGAGGGCAGTGCCAGCAGGGTTCTGCCCTGCTCTGCCTGTCCTGAACCAAGTGCACCTTGCTCTACTTTACACTGTACTGGGCAGACACACTCATCAGGAATCCCTCCATTCTTGTATCCCTGCCCTGTTCTGGATCTCATGGATGTCCCTGTGTCATTTTTCTATCTCTTATAGATCTGTGAGGGTTCTTACAGTTTTCCTGTCCTGGCAGTACTGGTCTGAGTGTTCTGAATGTCTATGCTGTTGAACAAGTGACCAAGGAAAACCATTTTCCTCTTATGTTTTACTCAGGTCAAAGAGGAAGGCTGCTTTCATTAAATAACACATCAAAGCTTGAAAAAGTCTAACCACAAAACTAAAAACATGAAGTAAAATGTTCAGTACTGTTCAGGAATTGGTGAGATCTGTGGCCTTTATATCTGGAATGAGGAGAAATGTGTTGAGCATCTGGCTCAGGCAGTCAGGTGTGGGTGGCCAGGGTAGGTCCAGTGGGAAGGTGCTGTGAGAGAACTCCAGAACTCCTGCCATGTGTTCTTTGCCCTTTTTATTCTGAGAACTGATGCTGTTAGAGGGAGGGAAAACAAATATCCATGTACTGCTGCTGCTTATCTGTGCTCATGTGTCTGCAGGTGTAACCTCTGGTGTTCCATATTTCAGACCTGCAGGTGAACCAGGTAACTGGTTAGAAGGGCTTGTGACCTCTTTAAAAGCTTTTAAAAAACTTCCTATTCCTCAAAAAACAATATCTTAGAGCGAAGGCATTTATCTCCCTTGTCTGCATAAGATCAAGTATTGTTTTGATGTAATTTTGTTCTTGTTGATTTGGTTTGTTTTTAATTTGTTACTAACTGTGCACTTTATACTTGGGAAAGATCTTCTGTTTATGTTAAACCAAAAGTTAAGTTCTGAGAGCATTTCTTTTCTTAACATGCTCATCTGAGCCTCTCTGAAGAATAAATTTATAAACAATCATTTTACTATTCTTTTAAATAATTATATTGTGTGGACTTTATTAAAAATGGTCTTACTGTGCCATTCCAAACAGCCAAGGTATTCCAACCTGATGTCTGTGGAAGAGCTTCCCTCTGGAAGAGGTTCTTGGTTCCCATCTCCTTGTGGGCAGTGGGGCTGGGACTCAAGGAGGATCTCACCACTCCTTGTGCACAGTGCAGCCACCCAGCCCTGCCACACCCTGGACAGTGGCCACCTCCAGGGGCCAGGGAAGCTTTAGGGGCTGCTCCAGCTGCTGGGGAGGAGAACAGAGGGTGAAGTCATGCCTGGCCAGCCTGGTCACCTTCTGTGCTGGGATGACTGTGTCAGGGGCTGAGGGGAGAGCAGTGCTGTTGTCAGCCTCAGTGAGCTGCCCAGTGGGGTTTGGGTGAGCAGGCAGGCAGGGCTGGACCAAAGCCTAGCTGGAGGCCTGGGTTATCAGTGGCACAAGTCTTGTGCCAGAGGTGGTGCTGGCTCCAGAGGCCTGTTACTGGTGAACAGGGTCCACCCTCAGCACATTTGCAGATGGAGGGACATGGTTGATACTCCAGAGGAAATGTGCTGTATCCAGAGGGATCCTACCAGGCTGAAGAAAGGGTCTAACAGGAACCTCCTGAAGATCACCAAGTGGAAATGCAATGTCCTGAATCTGGGAAGTATCATTTCCTTCACCAGGATGTGTTGAGGGCACTGCATGAGGCAGTGTAAGAGGAAAGGATCCAGGAATTCACCATGAGCCAACAAATGTGCAACAACTGCTCTTTCAGCCAAGTGTTCCAGTGTTGTTCTGGTCTGCCTTAGGCTGAGTGTTGTCAGCAGGTACAGAACCCTTCCCCTCTGCTCCACACCAGTGAGGCCAGCCCTGGAGTGCTGTGCCCAGAGCTGGGCTGCCCAGTACAGGAGACAGGGACAGACTGGACAGAGCCCAGCACAGGGCCATGAAGGTGGTGAAGGGACTGGAGCACCTCNGAGGTGCCTCCAGCCTCACCCAGCTGGAGATCCTACCCAGTGCTACAGGCAGAAAGTGTGAACTGGGCCTGCAGGCAGGGGCTCTGTGTTGGCGAGGGGCGGTGGATGAGGAGGAGGAGATCTGGCTCAGCCTCCAGGAATGAGAGGCTAAACCCAGCCAGCCAGCCAGGCAAGACACACTCACAGTGGAGCTCTGGGTGGGAAGGGCTCGTGTCTGTTGTATTGCACTAATGTACCACTGAGTTATTATTTTGCACTGATGTATCACATACTTCATTCTGTGCACCCCCCATGGATTCTGTAGTTGGTTCCCCCCTGTCCCAGGTTAGTTCTTCCACTCACCTGTCCCAACAATTGTTTCCCATTGGCTTTGGTCTCCTTCCTCCACCCCCCTCCCCCTGAGTTTAAAAGTTCCCTCTTTGAAGTGTTTGGCCTCTTTCCTTCTCTCTCTTCTTCTCGCTCCCTCTTTCTCTCTCTCTCTCTCTTTTTTCTCTCCTTCTTACCCTCTTCTTCCCCTCTCCCTGTTCCCCAGGAATTGTTCACCATGGACGTGTTCTGTGGATGTGTTCCTGAGAAGAAAGAGGCCCCTTGGTCTGTTACTTTGTGTCCATGTCAATTTGCAGTGGGGTTCTGAGCTAGCCAAACCAACCCGCCACGGAGCAAATAGGACACATGTCACCCTCTCCTAGGAGGAAGCCCTGGTCCTCACAGGGTGACAGACAGAAGGTGTAGACTGTGCCAGAGAGGGAATGGGTCCCTGAAGCAGTGCCCTGGGCTGACCCTCCACTCTTTCTCTGGCCACACAGCCCGAGCTGACACAGCTCCCAGCCTGCTCCCACCATGGGTCCTGCACACCTTCTTAGAGCCATTCAACACTTGCAAGGCAAGGATGAGGCCAGGAGGAGTTTATTGAGAAATGGTGACTGTGCTGTCTCCAGCACTGCCAAATCTGGCCCTGGGGGCAGAGGCTGCCTGGGTTTGCTCAGTCCTACAAGCGTCACTGCTCTTGAAGCTTTCTTCTCCGTGTGGGGCTCTCATGTGTCTGACTCTGCCACATACCCTCCTCCTGGGACAGCTTTGCCTCATTTCAGCCAGGTGGGTTGGGGTCAGGGTTAGGGTTGAGGCTAGGGTTAGAGTTAGGTTTAGGGTTAGTTGTGCCAACCCATGGGCCATTTTGGGCCCATGCACACACTCTGGGCTCCCCAGCCATATGGCAGGAACACTGCAGGTCTGAGACCCCACTGCTGCTTTTTCCAATCACGCTGCCCCCACTGGCTGTTTTTTCCCCATGAAATCGAGATATTATTGTGAACAGGTGAAAGGCAAAGGGGGTGAGGTTGGTGGCATCCTGCAGGTTCTGTGGGTGCTGTCAGGGAACAGCTGTGCTCAAGACATCAGCCAAAAGCATGCCCTCTCTAGTACTTTTTCCCTTGGGTGTCCTTGTTGGATCAGGCCAGACCCCACATTTCCAGATCCTGGATGCAGAACTCCTCCCGGTGTGAGAGAGTCTCGTTGTCGAAAGTCTCGCAGGGCTGGCTGCCCCCGTGCTGCAGGTCTCCGTCCAGCCACAGCCCAAACCTACCACTGCGAATGTGCCAGAAGCCTGGTCAGCTGTGACCGGCCTCCTTCACGGCTGGACCCCTCCCATGCCACCTCCCGGGTGACCAGCCACCTCCCGTCCTCACTCGCTGTTCTCCAAAAGGGGCATGAGACGGGACAAGCAGCTGGCCCAGGTCTCCCTGCAGGCAGGGAGTGGGTTGTGGGAGCAGGCAGGGAGCGGGCTGGGAGCTGGAAGCGGGTTGGAAGCGGCCTGGAAGCGGGAGCTGGGAACGGGCTGGGTGGGAACTGGGAGTGGGAGCTGGGAGCGGGGGCAGGGAGTAGGCAGTAGCGTTAGTGAATGAAAGGCCCAGCACTGCTGGACAACCGGTGCCAGTGTTTTGTTTGGAGTTCAAACAATCGCCACGTGTCTGGACCCAGCTTCACAGGGCAGCCTGGGTTCCCGTGGTGACTCTGATGGCTATCAGGGCTGGTGGCCCTCTGAGCAGCTGAAGTCACCAGTGCAGTTCCTACCTGCCCCCACCAACCATCAGCAGATTCACATCCCCTTTCACAAAGAAGTCGTTCCTGCCCGTCCACCTGAATACCTGCATGGGGACAGTATGCAGTGGAGACCTTGGGCTGGGGCAGTGTCCCCATTCCTATTCCTGTCCCTGTCCTGCAAGGACCAGCTGGGGGCTGCTGAGTCAAACTGGCTCTGCTCGGGCACCTCCACGTTCCATGTCTCTGGAAGACCTGGCCAAGCCTGTGGTTCTGATCCATCCCTGCCAACAGCCCTGTGGGTCCTACCAGGGGACAGTTGCCACCACTAACGCCCCGTCACACACAGCCCCCCAGCGGTGCCATACATGTGGCTGCCTCCACATTCTGCCAGCCCAGAGCTGGGCTGCAACTGCCCTGCCATGTGGAGGGAATCTGGTGACACCCAGCTGGGCAGGGTCCCCTCCCCTGAGCTCCCCTCCCTGTACACTGCCTGGGATTCACCTTCTCCCCCCAGCCCTGGACGAACTTGGGGTTTGCTGCCAACAGGGTCCCCTGGCTGCTGTCCCCACCAAGGGCAGTCCCATCACCCCAGTCCCGTCTTCCCAGAACAGTGGGGACCCCCAGGTGTGGCCGGGTACTCGGGTCAGGAGGAGCCTCCACCCCGGGGTGCCCCACGGCAGGGAGCCTGCGGCCGCACCTTCAGCTCGGGGCAGAAGGAGAAGAGGAAGGTCTCCCCCGTGCCGTAGAAGCCGCTGCTGCTGCGAATAGCGCTGGCGGAGAAGACACCGAAGGCCTGGGGAGGCACAAGGGGGAGGCTCACGGCGTGGTGTTCAGAGGGGCTCCCAGCACCCAGACGTGTCCCCATCCTGCCAACGGAGCAAGGAGGTGCCCAGGCCCCGTGTGACAGGGGGCAGCCGGGCTGGGGAGGGCAGGGCCGTACCTGTGCCTCCGTGTCCCTGATGAGCAGCAGGGCCGGTGAGTCCAGCCGGGCCCCGCTCCGGTACAGCGTCCGCAGGCTGAAGCCGTCCCTCCCGGTGGAGTAGAGCAGGTGCCAGGGCTGCTGTGTCAGCCGCGGGGGCAGCTGGGGGCCCAGCTGGGGCACAGGGGCCTCAGTCGGTGCTAATCGGCTGAGTAACCTTCCCTGCCCCAGCGCAAACCTGAGAGATCTCATCGGGACTCCTCCTGAGAGGTGGCCCCACATATCATCCCTCCAAGCAGACTCCTAAGACACCCACTTGAGCATCCTTCTGAGAGGTGGTTCCAAGCACTCTCCCCTTCAACACGTTCCCAAAGCAGTTTCCTCAAGCCTCTGCCCCTCCCAGCAGCATCCTGGGATACTTCCCTCAAGCATCCTCACCCTGCAAACCGTTCGGAGATGGCTTCCCAAGCGTCCTTCCCCCCAAGAGGAGACTGAGGTGGCTGACCCCAGGCACAGGGGAAGGTCACCCGTCTGGTCTCACACTGGACCATTCCCGGTAGGTGGAACCGGCTGTGGTCACGGCTGCGGGAACGGGGCAGATGGGCAGGAGTGTGTGGTCCCTGTGCAGACCGGAGGGTGCCTCACCTTGTCGATCTCCCTGTCCCGCAGGATGCTGCTGGGTGTGCTCAGCACCAGCCTGCAGGGCTCCTCCTTGGCTGCTGCTCGGGCTCCCTCCCAGCCCTGCTGCCCCTCTCCAGCTGGGTCCTCGCATCCCACGGACAAGTCCTCGTCCTGGTCGGGCTAGGGGCAGTGGGAGCTGAGCATCCCTGCGGGCCTGACGGAGCAGCAGCTCCCGAACCCTCACAGCGTGGGGTATCTCCCATCCTCTGTCCAGGGGCTGGGAGAAGGGGCCCAAAGTCCACGGCAGTGGGCACCAGGCTGAGCCTGCAGCCCAGCTCCCGGCTGCCCACTGCTTCCGACAGCCCAGGTGCCGTGCCATGCCAGGCACCTGCCACTGCTGCACATGGAACTTCAAGGGTGTATGGCCATTCAAGGGGGAGGAAGGGTTGGAGGGAGAGAAGGCAGGGAAGGCTTCTACAGCTGCAGCCCCATAGAAGGGGTGAAGCCGTGCCTTTCCCCTCTTTGCTCACGGCCAGGCTGACCTCACAGTATGGAAGGGGTCGGGCATGTGCCGTGGTCCTGGTGGCCGCTAGCGACAAGTGTGTCAGCCAGCCACGTGCCCAGGATGGCTGTGGGAGCAGCCCTTTCCTGCCCACCACCCTGAGGGGGCAAGAGGGGTGAGCGAGTGCAAGGCCGGGTTTCTGCCCGCGGGGCGCCCAGGGCTGCAGGGCAGGTCCCACGTGTGCCCATCACCCCCCGCACCTCCCCAGCCCCTCGCTCCTCCCAGGGCAGCCCCCTTGACAGAGGTCTGTCAAGCCCCGTGTCCAGCCTGGCTGGTGCCTCCCAGTGCTGCCCCAGAGCTCATTCCTTGCTGCCATGTGCGACTCTACCACAGTGGACCTACCAGGAGCTGGTAGTGGACTCGGAGCCCCCTCATTGCAGGTGTTCCTGGGGTGCTGGAACTGCGCCGCCAGGGAGCCCTGGACATCGCCCCGGGGTTAATGTTCAGCAGCGCCAGCCCCTCCCTGGCTAGAGGCGTATGACAGGGTGGGTGTGGGTGCCAGCAGCCTGTCTCAGCTCGTGGGGGCCCAGAAGTGTCCCCCCTGCATGGTGCTGGGATGTGTGGGCAGGCCCCCCACTCCAGCCAGGTGCTTGGTGCCCGGTGGCTGTTACCTCTTTTGTACCCCAGCTGTCACCTGGAACCAAGCAGAGAGCCCTGAGACCAGGGGCTCCCCTTGTTTTGGTATCACTGGGGCAGGTCGTGCAGAGTTGCTCTTTGCAACACAACTATTGCAATGGTTGTAGCAACTGCCAGCCCGTGTGGTGGGGTGACCCTGGCTGGACACCAGGCATCTGCCAAAGCCTCCCTCACCACCCTCCACAGCTGGGCAGGACATAGAAAATACAGCAAAAGGTTCATGAGTTAAGGATGGGGTGAGACCCCCTCATCAAATACTTTCAGGGCAAAACAGACTCGAATTAGAGACATTAACTGAATTTATTACTAACAAAACCCTAGCAGGATAATGAGAAGTAAAATAAGACTTTAAAAACACTTTCCCCACACTTCCCTCTTTCCCAGCTCTGCCTCCTCCCGTCCAGCAGTGCAGGGAGATGTGGAATAGGGGTTATGGTCAGTTCATCACCTGTTGTTTCTGCTGCTGTTCAGGGAGAGGAGTTGGAGTCCTTTCCCTGCTCTGGTGTGGGCTCCTCCAGGGGCTGCAGGTGGATCTCTGCACCCTTGGGCCCTCCATGGGCTGTAGGGGCACAGCTGCCTCCCCATGGGCTTCCCCACAGACTTCCAGGGGAATCTCAGCTCCAGCTCCTGAAGGAGCTCCAGCCCCTCCTCCTGCCCTGCCCTGGGTATGGGCAGGACTCCTCTCACATATTCTCACTTTGCTCTTCTCTGAGTGCAATACATCTACTTAAACCCCTGATCCCTGGGCCTTGGCCAGCAGTGGGTCCGTGCTGGGGCCATCTGGAGTTGGCTCTGTCAGACACAGGGCAAGGTTCTGGCAGCTTCTCACAGAAGCCACTCTAGCCACCCCACTACCAAAACCTGGACATACAAACCCAGTACAGGAGACCCTGGTGGCACATGACCCTCATTCTGAGGGAGCCAGCTTGGGACTGGCAGCTGAGGAGAGAATCACTGGCTGAGGGACCTGCCAGCCTCAGGTGCCTCTGGAGAAGCCCCTGCAGACCAGGGAAGAGGTGCAGTGCCCCAGTGCAGCCCCTTCTCACTGATGTCACCCCCAAACCACTCAGCCTCGCTGTGAGCCTCCAGGTCTAAGTGTAACAAGGCTCTGTTTGTGCCAGTCCAGGACTTCCTGCATGCCTTGCATGATGGCACAATGGCCTTGATACCTAGCCCAGGCCCACTGGGCCCACTGCAGGCATTTTTGGGCTGTTCCTCATCTCCAAAGCAGGCCCACTGCAGCCCTGGTGGGTGTCTGCTCTGTTGTGCCCACTAGCCTGTGATAACAGTGGGGGTTTGGGGGTTCCTGGTGTCTGGCATTTGGTCACTGGCAACACTGGGTGGACACCAGGCAGTTCTGGTGGCCCCAAAAACTTCCTCCAGGGCCCTGGTCAGGAGCTAGGACAGGGCTCCCAGTCCCTGCCTGAGTTGCCTTAGCATGGCAATCCCTGTCTCCACCCCAACCCCTGCCAGTGCTTCTGTCCCTGTCCCATCCCTGCTCCCGGCCCCACCCTTCCATACCCGACCCTGATATTGTCCCTGTCCTTGACGCTGTGCCTGTCCCTGTCCCCTGCCCCTTTACCCCTTCATTCTCCCTGCCCTTTCCCTTTCCCTACCTTTGATCATGCTCCTGTCCCTCCCCTGTCCCTGCTCATGTCTCTGCCCTTGCTCCTCCCCTGCCCCAGTGCTGGCCCCACCACCATTCCTCAGGACTGCTTAAGTCCAAATTTGGGACTTGCTCCTTCAGGATACCCAGACAGACCCAGCCCAGGGGGCTGGGAGTGGGCACAGCCCCAAGAACAAACAAGGTTCTGGCACAGGACAGGGATACTGCCTGCAGCCCTCAGCTCAGCCCTGCTGCCTCCCGTCACCATCTCCCTCCTCATGGTTAATTACTGTTGGCTTTCCAGAAAGAGGGGCTGTAAAATGAACACTCCCCCACAGCTCTCTCCAGTTAGTCACCCTCTCACTTTCTCTTACACCACTGTCAGGTTACCTGCACATACCTGGCCTTCCCCACAGCCAGGGGTGTTTCAGCCTGCCCCAAACACCCGTTTCCTTTTTTGTCACTTGTTTCATGCTCCAGCCCATGTTTGCTTTCAAATCCATGTGGCTCTTAGAGCCTGCCACACCTCCCTCATCCTCCAGACCTCACAGCCACAGAGCACAGGAGGTGTTCAAAACTTGCCCAGTTTATTTTGCTCCTTGCCATGCCCCTGCCGGCCCCTCGGCAGCTGGGCCTGCCCCAGGCCGGGGCTGCCCGGACACGGCTCCACCCCCCAAAGCGCTGACAGCAGTGCAGTAAGGCAAAAGTTTGAGTTGTCTGGAAAGAAAGGAGGTCTGTTTACACACCTGCATGGGCACATCCACCTCTCAGCTGCTCGGTACCAGGTGCAGTTTGGCTTCCATGTCACATTCCCAACCCTTCATATGTCCTGCGGGAGCAGCGGTGAGGCTGGAGGCAGCTATGACACTCTGGTCACCACAGCTCAGTGGCACCACACAGCCAGCAGAGCTGGTGGCTTCACCCCAGAGTGTCACATTCAGGGAGCAGCAGCAGCTCAAAGGAGAGCAGGACTGAGCACAGAGAAGAGCAGGGGGACCAAGGGAGCTGGTTTAAGGGAGCCCCCGTGCACAGCCATGAGCCCAGCACCAACTAGCACAGGGGTGACACAGACAAGTGCATATCCAGTAGTGATAAGCAACTGTGGAACAACTCTGCAACAGCAGTGGCTGAGACTCCTGGATTTGGTCTGGGACCTTACAGGGAGATTGTGACACCTCCTGGTCCCAGCTGCTGCCCCAAGTGATCACAGCAGCACAGTGTGAGCCCAGTACTGCCAGGCTTTGTCACCCGACAGAAACTGGGAGCAGTGGGGTCCATCTCCTCAGTAGTATTCCTTCTGAGACCTGCAATGCCTCTGTGCAGCTCCTAGCATGGCTCTGTTGCTCCAATGGGATAGAGCAGTTATCTGGTACCCATCCTGCTCCTGATCCCATCCCAGTTCTGGTTCCTACTTGTGTTTGAATGCTGAGGTTACCAGGTATGGCAGCAGCTCCAGCAGTCCTCCAGGGTCATCATCCTTGGTCACCCAACCCTTTCACAGCATCCACTGTGACTGAGCACATGGGATTCTTCCAGATCCCTCACCAGCAGAACCACCAAGAAACAGAATCTGCAGCCAGGGCTGGGGCACCAGGCACCCAGAGATTGCCTTGTGCCGAGCAGGAGCGTTACCGGTCAAAGCAGTGAAGGGGAAGATCCCTGGAGAAGCAAACAGCTCCAAGAAGCACTGGTGGAAAACAGTTCATGATCTGAGCTCCAGCCCTGGGTTTAGCTCAAACACTCTCGTTCCTGCTGGACTGCCCAGAGCAGATGGCTGAGGTGGAACTGAAAAGCACAGCTGAGGGGAGAGGCACTGCAGCTCTGAAAGCCTGTGCTGAACCTGCAGCTCAGGGGGGTATTCCCAGAACCTCAGCCCTTTCTTTCAGTAGGTATCATTCCCAAAGTCAGACTTCATTCAGGGAACCTTCCCCACCCACCCCATGTACCCCAAGCTTTGCATGTTCCTCAGAGAGGCCCAAGTCCCAGGAAATGGTGGTATAGTCCTTATTTCAAAACCAGCATGGCCTCTGTCCCGTCCTGCCTTGTCAAGTGGAGTCCATGAGTGAGGTAGTACTCCCGCCGGAGGAAGGCATAGAAATAATCCGAGATGAGCAGGATCTGTGGAGTGAGATGTTCAGACACATCAGTGGTGCTTCAGAGCAAGAAATAAAGAGGGACACATGTCGGTGACAGACCCTGTAGGGGATTAAGCAGCTTCTGGGCTGTTCAGCACATGCTGCTGGAGGAGCCACTGTGACCTTGGGAACACCTTGTCCATCCCCTTGCCATGCTAAGCCAAGGGAGACTCATACACAGTAGCTCCATAAACTGGCCAAAATGTATGACAATAGCAGTCCAGCTGTGCCACAGCTGCACAGACATCTCAGCTGCACCCACAGGACTCCTATCTAAGTGCTGTCCCAGAATCACAGGTCATTTTAGCTGGAAAAGACCTCTGAGATCACCAAGTCTAACCTTTGACTGATCTGCTGATCCCCCATCGTATTACCCAGTCCAGGGCATGGAGTGCCACATCCAGGCACTCAGTTCCTTGGACACCTCTAGAGGTAGGACTCCACCACCTCCCTGGGCAGCCCCTTCCAATGCCTGACCATGTTTTCTGTGATGAAATTCCTCCTACTGTCCAACCTGAACCTCCTCTGGCACAGCTTGAGGCCATTTCCTCTCATCCTGTCCTTGTTCTCAGGGAGCAGAGTCTGATCCACCTAGCTGCCTCCTCTTGTCAGGGACTTGCAGAGTGAGAAGGTCCCTGCTGAGCCTCCTTTCCTCCAGGCTGACCCACCTCCAGTTCCCTCAGCTACTCCTGGGGCTCAGTTCCCTCCTCTAGACATGTTCCAGGTCTGCAATGTCCTTCCTGAAGAAGGTGCCCAGAACTGGACACAACACTTGAGCTGCCTCATTTGTCACTTAGCCTCTTGCAGCGTGGCCTTCCTGCTGGACTGCTGCCCTCCTCCATTTGGAAACAGAAGCAGGTAACTAGAGTGGAAAACCTTTTCAGTACCAGCACGAGCTGGTAGTTACTGTCCTCGTGTCCTTAATGCCACTTAAAGCATCCCTTTGGCACTATGTCACCTGAAGTACATGGCAGTGCTAAGGGCACAGAGGGAGGGACAGTCAGAGTCTGCCTGGGTTACAGTGCAATACAGCACAGAAAAACACAGCTGCTGCAGAGGCTCAATGGCAGGACAGGAGGGGATGGAGGACCAGGTGGAGAGTGGGGAAAAGAGAAACAGGGCTGCAGACTGCTGAGATCAGGGGAGAAAGTGTAAAGGGGAACAGATCCAGGGAGAGGGAAACAGCCATGATCTGCTTGATTTGCTGAACTGCTGACAGGCTCTGTTAGTGCAGGTGATTTTTACCTTTACCTGTAGATATCTAAATGGGAAAAGAAAGAGCTGAGGTGGGTGGGGATGAGGGCTAGGTCTTTCTCACAAGGAAATCAGACAGGAGACTTTTGCTGTCTGCATTTACACAGAGCACAAGACCTTGCAGGATCTGCTATGACTTTCTCAGGTAGGAAATAAAATCTTCTTAGAATATCAATGCCTGCTATTTCTAATTAAATTTTACTATTCCTTTCATTCCATAGAAGGACATGTAATGAACCACTCCCAGTTTCCTATCAGCCCCTCTTAGCAGAATCTCTATTCTCCCTCTTCCCCTGTGCAGTCTCTTTTGGTTTTACCAAATGAGTGTTTTCCCCATTAATCAAGGGTAAGAGTAAGTGATTTTCTGCCCCTGGTCAAAGTGTTCCCCTGGCTTTAGGAGAAGCAGACAAGCATAAATGGCTGAGGCACATTTAAAATAAAGGCAGCTTTAACATGAAATGAATGTTCTGCTCACCCACACATCAAATTGCCCCAGGACTCAGGTACATGACAAGCAGCACAGAGAAGAGGAAGAACTTATGAAAGCTTGTAGTGCCTGTGTACATGGAGTTCTCCCCTTCAAGAGCACTAAACTCTGCTTTCCCTAAGGCCAGTGAAGTCATGTATCCAGAATGGCCTCAGGAAAGGTAGGGATGGCAAGTCCTGGCATCACTGGGACCCTCCACGTGCTGCCATGTCTCAGAAAAACTGGTGCCATGTCCTTGTGCATGGGCAGGTCTCATTTGTCTGTCTTCTGGCCCCACTGCTACTGCACTGAGGTTTCTCCATTTCCCCTCTTAGCTCCTCTTCTCCATTCACTTGTGCTTGGTCTTGCCATACTGAGATGCTTTTCCTTGGCCATCAGCAACAGGGCACAGAACCTGCAGTCAGCTGGGTTGGATTGTTAAGCCACAGCTCAAATACCACAAGAACTCTGCCCCATTAGTGTGCCAGGGGTTGAGGAACAGGCAGAATCCAGGAGGAGAGCCAGGAAGCTGCTATGCAGGACCACACAGGATGCAGAGAGCCAGCCTCATCCTGCAGGATCACTGCTGCTGACAGGCCACCCCATCCTGCAGCCTGCCCACAGTGCAGCTTCATTTGCCTCACTCTACTGACCTGCCCTATGTTGAAAGTCAACGTGATGGCATAATAAAAATTGGAGTTGGCACTTCCTGCATAAATCCATAGATGCCACAGAACAGGGAACAGGAAGGAGCAGAAAATGAGCACACATGACAGGATGAAGATGTTCCGGAGGACTGTAAAAGAAAACCAGCTGTTAAAAATCCAATAACCTTCCCCAGGTTGCTTTAGTAACTTCCTAGATAGTTACTAGGAAGTAAGTGAAGTATAACATATATTTCTTATAACCTAGATAGTGGTTATAAGAAATTCACTATACTTCCCTTCAAAATAAATACTTCTGCCTTTGTTGCAGTGTGAAATCCCCATCTGTAGCTCTTTCCTTCGAGGTCCTGCTTCCAAACACACTTTCTTGGATGACTTTGGCTTTTTGGTATCTACACTACAGTAACCAGCAGCCTACAAAGAGGCTTTGCCAGCAGCTTCCTGATTTGGAGAGCAGAGCACTTTAATCCCTTGCCTCATCAAGCTAATGACAAAGGAAAAAATTAACCTGTGGGTTACAGGAAAAGATACTTTCTTGGGAGGTGGCAAGGAAATGAAAGCACCATAGAAGGAAGAAACTCATACAGGCCAAATGCACTGACAGACACATGACATTGGGAGGTGCAAGAATCCAGCAGTCTGCCTGAGAATGTGTTAGGCGGACAAAAATTATGCACAACTTTGTCTAAAAGAGCTGGGAACTACCAGCCCAGGAGAGGTTTTCTTTTCTATGAAGTGCTTATGTCTCTTCTTAGGAGCAATGCTGTAACCCATCCTGACACTTGTGCTGCTGTGCTTGGCTGCAGCTCAGTCATGCCCATCATTCTGCAGTTGGGGGGAGATGATGTTTTGAGAGCACTGTCACATCCAAACCTCTTCCCACCTATTTTAAACTTCTTGTTCAGTAGGTCTGCTCATGCACTGCATGGTGCAAGCATGTGACAGATGACTCTCCCTCTCACTGCATGAATGTGGAACTGAACTACACTGAGCAAGGACTTTCAGAAGTTCACCACCTGTTACAGCTGTGATGTCCTTAGGGACAGCCAGGGGACTCCTGCCCTGTTTGATCATAGCTGCTTTGGCCTCAGCTCTCCTGAGTCTGAAACCCACAGAGCAGGTGGTCTCGTGACTATGTCTCCTACAACAGGCAGGGGAGTTGTCCATGGACACAACCTGGCTTGGAGAAGGCTGCAGTGAAAGGTGTGGACAACCTAGCAGGGATGGTCAGAGCAGTTGGTTTAAGCAAGAAACGTCAGGAAAAACAACTTCCAAATATCCTCATGGAAGAGGGTTCTATAGACTGAGCCTGAGAATCCACAGGAAGCTCTCTGGTGATTTCAAGAGCTAAACAGGGTCTTTTTGAAGCATTTAATTTAATTACTTGGAGTAATTCAGTTACTTTCACTGTAAGCAAACAAGCAGATTCAAAACAAAGCATGACTGCAAGATCCAGCACTTTATGGCTGGGGGACTCACCAATTGCAGAAGCACTGTTCAAATTACACAGCCTTAAATGAGAGTGAAGCATCTGGAGGATGCAGGACTGCAAAAGGTTCTTATAAAAAAGATAATCTTCAGAACAAGTTGGAGAGAGGGGGAAGAGAAACTACAAGTGAAAATTCCCTCCTTGACCAATTTCAACCCAAGTCCTAAAGACGTGTTAGGGACTGTATCAGTAGAGGAAAAAAAATCTCCAAAATCCAGCCTCCTTCTAGACATCCCATGGAGGCCATGAGAGCCTGTGAACTTGGGTCTAGTTTGGTTCAGTGGTGAGCATTTTAATTAATTATTTGGCAGGAGCTTTTCCATTCCAGATAAATAATAATCAAGCACAAAGAACTTACATCTGTAAAGGTGGCTCCAGACTGGAAGGAAGGCCATGTACAGTGCAACATCTCCCACGGTGGGATAGGACTTGAAGATAGAAATTATGGCGAGCTGGACAAACATGAAGAACATAGGGTGTTCCCTGGAAGGTAAAACAAAGGCTAAGATGATGCAGCAGGGCCTCTGGAAACTGCAAATAACTATCAGCAAGGGCACAGATGTGCTGCAGGACAGGGTCAAAGAGGCTCCTGCAGACTAGGCTCTGAATGCTGGGTGGTGTGGACAGAGCTGCCCTGCAGAGCAGCAGGGTCAGGGGAGGCACGTCTGCCACAGCTCTCACCCACAGCCTCGGGCCTCCCTCAGTGCACATTTACACCTGCACACTGGTCACTGCACCGTGCTTCCCTAGCTCTGCCTTATTCACCAGAAGCAATTAGCACCTGCCCTCTGATGGTAATTAAAGCCCAAAGCCCATAGTTATCCCTCCAGTACACCTGATCTATCCAGTGCAAGCCAAAGGACAAGCTCACTGAGAATCCATGTTTGCTAAGGGGTCTTTTTATCAGAAAGAAGTCAATGAAATCAGATAGGAAAGTCCCCAAGTTTCCACTTTTTTTCTGACAAGGAAGAGCTGGCAGTTCCAGCCAGTTCTTGCTCTCTGACTACAGTGCCTTATGCTGGCACTTCCAGCATCCATTTCTGCTGCCTCTGTTGATGCTGGCATGACAGAGTTTCACTGCAGAGCCCAAGACACTCTATTTAAGAGGAAAAGAGCTAAAATTATGGGAAATGAGGAAGATAGACCCTGTTAAAAATCTTCAGGTTTGTAGATGAAGACATCTGACTTCAGCCTTAGAAGCTTCCACTGGATAACTTAAGAGTAAAATAAAGTAGCAGAGAAACACACTCATACTTACTTTAACTTTATTGCCAAGGGAATGGTGTAGAAGAATACATTGATTTGAAACACACATACGAAGAAAAGACTGAAGTGTTCAAACATCTCTGCAAAGAAGTACCAGAAAAGGCCAATATTGGGTGTCAGGTCTGGAACAGAAAGGCTGAAATTTGAAAAGAAAGTCACAGTTAATTTTTTAATGGTTGTTCTTTGCTGCCCTTCTTCTGTTGCATTAATTAATGTGTTGCAATAATTGTGTGCTACTGAATGCAGAACCTAAATTGTAAATCCATGAAAGAGAAACCAAATGGATGAAAACATGGAGAGCAGGTTGAAATCCTACTGAGGAATCCTTTCTGATGTCACAGCAGGATTTAAACATTCTCAATCAGACATTTCTCCAGAGAGGAATATTTCACAACCATGATAGCTCAACAATCAAATCCATTTCCAATCACTCAGTGGCAAACAGCTCCTATCTTCAGTTTTTGCTATTATTTATTTAACAGAAGTTGGACCTGGCTAATGGCTGCTTTCCTCCACATTTCTTTCTCCTTTTCTTTCTTTTATTGCACTGCCAGTAAATCACAGACCTCACAATTCCTGGGTCAAGCACACACCTGTGTGTGATGGGCAAGAAACAACCTGAGGTGGGGAGGGAGGGGTCAGACAGAAAACCATCAGGAAGAATCCTTATACTTACATAAACCCATAAACAGCTGGGATAAAATCCCAGGAGTTGAGCAGGAAGAAGGAGAGGCAGATGATCACCACCAGGCTGCACAGATACAGGGATGCATACTGCATAGTGTAGAGCCAGAAACTTTTGCTTTTCAGTTTGATAGGTATGAACTGACGCTGAAAGAGAAACAGAAGCATCTCATCAAGTAGAGAGCCACAAGAAAGTGTGAGTGTTCAGAACATCATTTTAAATTGAAGAAAGAAAACATCAAACACTGGCACTATGGCACTTGAAGGAGCAGCTTTCAAGCACAATTTGCTTGCTGTTCTTCACTCTGGCCAATTAAGTCACACACATTGCAGGTACTCCCAGAGCTGTGTTTGAAAATACAGGAGCAAAGCTGGTAATTTCTGCTTGCAGTGAGTCCCTCACGTGAGCACGTACACAGGTATAAGGCTCACACACCCCTCCTCCCAGCTGCACTGGTACCTCAGATGTTTGCAATACTGCACTGGTGCCTGTCTTATCCTGAATCACCCTCCTGCATGGGGTGACTGAAAGCCCTGCTCCAGAGCCCCCATCCTGTGGTATCAGCACTTGGCCTGGCACTCCTGCTCTGCTGAAATCAGGGAAGAAGGACATCCACTGAGCTCCTAAGCACAAAGGAGCCCCTCTGAAAGCTGGCTTCCTCAGACAAAGTCCTGCCACTGCCACACGTCCTTGCCACAAGTCAATGTAACATGACAGGGATATCCCACTCCATCGGGTCCCTTGACTGTCTGTGGACAGACAAACATACACAGGGGCCAACACCTTTGGGAATTGCTCAGCATTCTGTAGCTCAAGGTCAGTGATGTCGCTTTTCCATTTGGTCCTGGGGTTTACAATGGCAGGAGATGTGCAGAGAACCTGCCCTGACTGCTGTGGGCTCTGTGTAAAGCTCACTGGGTTTTTCCAGTTGGAGTGGGTTTAATGTTACTTGCTGGGACAATGTAAGCAACATTACCAAAAATTTTGGCAGGATAGATTGAAAAGAGCAGGAGAAAAGTGATTTAATTATGTACAAAGAATGCAGGAAAGTTCATTTACAAATTTAGATATAAGGACACACACTGGTATGACTGCCTTTAAAAGCTGCAAATTAGGCAATCACATATCAAAGCACTTATTGTTTGTGAATTCAAAGTACAATGCTTGCACTTCACTCCCAATTTACTTTGACTAAAGTTAAAAGAGAATAAACCAGACCAAAATATTAAAGATATAGGTTCTCCTAAAAATCATCTAACTGAAAAAGCAATGCTGACTCTGCAGTTCTTCTCTTGCAAAGACTAATAATAATAAAATTCCTGAAAAAAAGTAAGAGACATTCATGTCAGATAGTCAGAGAAAAAAAATTAATTGGAACTGACTCCCATTCTGTCTGGAAGCTCAGAGACTTGAGAACAGGATAGTTAAGTAAACTATAAAAATCACCATCAGAAGCAACAAAAAAAGACTGGTGAAATGCACAGCAGCAGCATAATTTCAGAATTATAATAATTTCAAATACTAAACATCATCACAAAGTGATCTGTGAAGTGAGCTAAACCTCTGCTGGCATCACAGCCCCACTGTGGTGCCACAGCAGGACAAAATTAGCAAGGGCAGCCCTGGTGGGATTCAGGGTCTTGCTAATCGAGAGAGGGAGAAAGGACAACCAGCCTCTTTCCAGAACATGCCTTTTGCCACTAAACCCCAAACCAGCATTTCCAAACTTCTCTGGGTCTGAGCCCGTCATTGCTGCTCACACAACACAAAGAAGAGCGCTTGTTTTGGGCAAGCTAAACACCACCCAATTCTGTAGACTTTCTGCTCCCTTCTTTCCAAACACAGGCGTTCCCATTCAGGGTTCAAACTTGCCATGGCTTGAGGAGAGTCACTTTTTTTGAAACACTGCAATTGTCTGACTCCTCTCCCCAGGACTGTCCCTGCACAGCTACAAGAAGACAACAGGTAGCAAGAGCTAGAAATCACCTACCTGTAGAAGGTAAAGCAATGCTGGAGCAAACAGTGTGAGAGGGTAGAGTGACTGGTATGTTGCTAAGGCCAGGAATACAGCACTGAGGAAGGCACTACCTGCAAAGAAAAAAAAGGTTTATAAGGAACTTTTAGTATAAACAGCCATACAGACAGGAAGTCCAAATGGGAAGAAACTCATAACACTCTGCAGGGGATTCACAAATATCAGGACACCACTTCAAGGAGTTTTCAGCAGAATGTATCCTGCAGGGTGTTCTCTTGTTAATGACATTTTGAATGGAGAATGATACACTCCATTAGAAAGAACCACTGGGTGGTTTATATCTCCTGTCATTCACACACAGAAAGAGATTCATATAATTCAGTCTATATAAAGCCCATGCTGGCTGCTGTTAATGCATGGGAATGCATTCACTTAAATCATATCTGTACGTAGGAATTGCCACACGGGACTTGCTGGACAACCTCATCACCAGAATGTGTTGCAGCCTCAGCAAAGCTGTGTGCCAGAGAGCAAGCAAAGCCTGCAGCTGAAGGAGTGGCATTAGCTCTGCTTTACTGATACCAAAACTGAAGCATAGAAAGGACAGCACAGCTGTCCTGGCACAGCTTTTCCAAGTGATTTTATAAATATGAAGGCCTCCATTGAGGCAGCCTTATTTGAGGTGTCTCAGTGTTGAACACTCACATTTCTCAACTACCAATAACAGAAATAATGCCCAAAAGATCTCAGGTTAAACAATAAAAATACAAGGACCCAGTGCTTGTTATAGCTACAGACTTGATGAAAGTCCTCTGTAAAAATCGAGCTCAGACAGCAAGAGCTCAGTACACTGAAGCAATGCCATCCTGCTGACAGCAAACACTCAGAGAGCTCCTCTCTGCTCCTTTGAGAGGGAAAATACTGGGTTACTTGGTGATGAGCCTCTCCTCTCTTCAACTTCTTCTGACAGAAACCTCCCTACCCTGTTTTTTATCCAGTGTTCAGTTCTGCATCGATCTAAAGAAGTGATTCCCAGAAATCACAGTCCTAACCTGATATCCTCTTTGCCCACTTAAACCTCAGACTGCCACACTCTCAGTCAGGGACAAATCATAAGACAGCCACTACAGTTTTATCTATGACCAAACTTTTGGTCTCAGTATATTAGTGAAAAGTTAAAAGTCCGTTTAACTAAATAGACCCCACTTGTTTACTATTGCAAATGTTTCAAATTAAAACACCTCCTGACTCAATTAGCCAATAATTATAGGAAAACTTTATTTTGGAAACACTGATAAAAACTATCTATATCAGCTTTTTTTTGCAGCACCTGGGTCTGGGCCTTGCTGGAGACAAAAGATCAGATTGACCTTTCCTCTGATCCAGCAGAGAGCTCCTTACAAATCATATAGGCTGAGAGATTTTAGCACTGGGGAGTCATAAAAGAAACAGAATAAATGAAACGGTGATTCTGACATAATCTACTCCACTGGGCTGGTTTGGGTCTTTGGTTACTGCTTCTGCTTCCCCAAAGCTCAATTAGTTCATTTCAAACCATGCTTAAAACTGTGAGTGAAAGTCAAATAATAGCTGGAGGCAAATGCTTGCTTTTGAATAAAAGTTCAAGGATAAGCTTTGAAAATAAATTGTGTATGACACTTAAAGTGCATATTCACGTGCAAAAGAAGAGCAACAGAGCTCTTATGTTCTGCAACACACAGACACATTTCTTCCTGAACAGAAAACTATTTAAAGTCAACCAGGTAAAGGAGACAATTTTTAGAGTAAACTCTCAGGTACACTGAGATGATTAAGTTTTCACTTGTCTATAAAGTCTCTTGATCTCACAAATTCATGTAGAACTTTGACCTTGTTCCAGTCCTGTTTGTGCTGTGTTTCACTGAGATCTTTGTAGCAATCGTATCTGTAAAGTTCCCCCTGGATTCATTTTTTGCTACATTTCCAATCTTTCTAATTAGTTGTATGTTTTTCTTCACTGTGTTACCTTTTATTGTAGCTAAAATGAAGAATGCAATGACAAAGTTGTTGATGGCGCAGGTGGACTTTGCCACACAAGATATCACAGTGTAGGGGTTTAACAGGTAGCTGAAAAAGAGCAAAGCTCAGGTTACATACAAAGGAGCATCTAATTAAAGAGATGTTCAAAGAAAAAAAAAGATGCACTTTGCCTTTTCATTTATTTACATTTGATGTAAAACATCAGCAAATTAGTTCAGCTGAACAGGTTCTTCACCCTGAAGCAAAAACCAGACCTCTGGATTGTAGACTTGGACACAAGGGCCACAGGGAGCCCACTACAGAAATGAGACATTGGGAAGGTGTCTAAAATGCAAGTTCTGGCCTAGAAAATGATCACCAAAACCGTTTCTTGCTTTGCAGAAGCAGTGTACATTTATTCAGTCAGAACTAGGATTATTGGGTCCAAAGGAAACTTATTCTGCTACTCACACCTACTACTTCTGCAGAAGAATAAGAAGAAAACATGGTGGAAACACATCTGAGACATAAACATAGTTTCCCACAACCCAACCAGTCTCCTGCTGTGGCAGAGCAAGCCTTTACATTCACCACAGCACGATCTGAGCACAAAACCAGCCAGCTATGCAAGCCTAGCACATTTTAACTGGAATGATAGGAAAACTCTTAATGACTTTACATTCCAGAATTCAGCCACACTTTAGTTAGCAAGGATGCCAGCTCCTTTTGGAAATAAGAATTACAATAATCTCATTTAAAAAGGTTCAGAGCAAAGAAAAGGTCTGGAGGACTACCAATACAGTAAGTATGATAATGTGCTGATCAGCCTTGCCAATAACTAAATTACTCATCATGAGTAAGTAGAGAGGGCTGATGATTTCCTAATTCTCTCTTTATATTTTCCTATGTGTCTGAGTCCCAGTCTGTCTTTTTCAGTGTTTCCAGAAGGCAGCCAACAGCAGGACAGGTTTAATTTAATGCCAGCTTTGCTGTGGCAATGTACAGAACAGCACAGAACAGTCTGCAATTTACTTACTTTACCCATCTGGCCATGGGGAATGTGCCATTTAAAAAATTCATATGAAAATAAGAAAAAATGGCAATTCATCTAATGGAGAACTCTCTCTGATACGGAACAATTCGGGTAATTTGTGTCAAAATATCAATTAAAAAAAATCTGTAACAGTAGGCACCTTAATTGTATATTAGTTTAGTTGAAGCCTTCTGAAATAAAAAAAAAAATGTTTAGCATACAGAAGAACACCAAGACATGAAATTAATAAAATGACAACATGAAAACACCTGTTAACTGTTATAAGCGATTTGAGATATTCAAGTTGTAATATTCAGCACACATTCAGATATTTTGTCCAGCTGCTGAAAAATTCTCCTGACTTTTCTGAAAAGATACCATTTAGAAGGCATAAGATCAATTTTGATAACATTATCATACAACTAGGCAAAATAAATGGGAATGTGATCTGTGCTGACACAACATTCTTGTTACCCAGATAATGACCTTATGCTGCTGAGCCCAGCTTAAAGGGCATGAGTGAATTTACTTGTTGGCAACAAGCACAGGTGAAAGCATCTGCTTTTCCCTTTCAAACTGAGTATTCAAGGCACATAGGAAATTCAGAATTTCTGTGGGAAAGAAACCCAACTTTTGAGAATTTTTGAAGGCCCAAATGAGACAAACCCCAAAGGGAGGAGGAACCAAAGGAACCTTTGAGGAACCAAAGCAGCTCAATGCAGCTTACAGGAGCAATACTTACAATAGTGCTACCTTGAGGGGGATGTAGTGCATGTCCATGGGTGTCTGGATGAGTTCAGCCACATCTGGTGCATATTTATCCAGTTCTATTAGGAGCTTCTGCTTTTTGAACTGAACAAGGGAGAATGATCAAAGACTGTCAGAAGAGGAAAGTCATTGTTCTGTACTACTGTGTAATTCTATTTCATATTACTCAGCCAGTTACCTGGGGTTTCTATTACTGTGGAGCATATTCAAGCCCCTGGTGTGAGCTAAAACTTATGTTATATGAGGAGTTGTAGAGAACAAAAAACCCCTATCTTTTCCCAAACACTTAACAACTGAAGTGAGTGTCAGGAGGAAGCAGATAATTTCTACTCGTTTAAACTTCCTTAATTACCTGTGTCTATGTCTTGACACAGCTACCAGTGAATTCACCACACTCAATCTTCCTAACACTTCTTTGGATCTCTAACAAAACTTTATAAATTCACTGTTCAACACACAAGCCCCTGAAAACCCAAACCCCACATGTATGCAGTCTTTGTTGTTCTACAGATGGATACTTCTATGACAAATCTCTCTTTAATCTCTTTTGTTTTACAAGGTTCTCTACAGACACAAAAGAGAAATCTGAAATATTAACTGAGTGAATTATGTTATGGTGAGACAGAAGGACAGAGATGCTAGCAGTAAATTCTCAACAACCAAAGTAACTCACATGTGGAATTCCTACATGCCTGCAGTTGTATCCTGGGTTATTTCCTCAACCTCAAAGTCAGAGGACATGGAACAAGCACATAGCTGGGTGAGAGACCACAGAGATGCTGTAGAAAATGTAGCCTCCCTGCTCATGTCGATACCAAATCCCTGCCCTCTGAAACTGCAAAGAGCAAAGCACTGCTTACACAAAATGTTCTTCAAGAGCTGGGAGGAATCACTTACCTCCAAATACACACCCTTGTAATTTGAAGGGAACAAGTAGTATTTGATGTCAGACTTTCCCCACGCTCACTAGAATGACCTGTCACCTCAGAACTGCTGGAAGGTTTCACTCTTTCCTTTACACATTTCTAGTCTGTGTATTACCTCATGTTGTGTGCAAAGAAACCCTCTCCAAGGTATAACACCCAGGCTGTGGAAGAGTGTAGACTCCTGTGATCATCACTCAGTGTGTAGCTACAGACATTGTAATAGTGCCACAACAAAATTTAAAATGCCTCAGTTGTCTACTACATTCAGTCCTGTTTGTTTATTATTAAAATATGACCAGATTTACTGCAACAAGGACTTGACACCACATCCTCTGGCACATCTTTTCTTTGGCCAAAGATTATTATATTTGCTGGAGAAGAGACCAGTGATACTGGGAAGTCAGCTTACCACAACTTTATTGAAGTCCTGGATTGCCAAGTAAAGAGCAACAGCAGTTAGCACATCAGTTATCTAAAAAAAGCAAGGGATAGACTGATTGTAAGCAGAATAAACAAATGGAGAAAAATACATTGGTCAACATTTAACAGGAGCTCTGATCTGACTCAGCTCAGGGGAACAAAACACAAGCTTTAAAAATCCTGAAGGGCTGATTTGTATAGTGCTCTTACACACCACCACTTCATCTTGAAGCCCTGGGCTGTATCAAAAATATTTATATTCACAAAACAGAAGAACTGAAAATTAAGAGGAAAAGAAATTGTTCATGGAGAGCAGAGGGTAATAGAATCACTGGTGTAGTGGGAGCACAGCAACACTGGGGCAGTGCTTGACTGGTAAAAGCCACCTGGCCACCAGGGCAGCCTGACAGTGCCTGGAGCTGCCCTAGACTGCCCAGGCAGCAGTACAGGGCACATGGCTGCTGGCTCTGCACAAGTCCTGCCTGGCAGGGACCTGGGCACAGAGGCTCCACTGGCTGCTATGTACAGCCAGCAACAGGACTTCTGTCCTAAATCATGCAGAAGAACTGGGAGAACAATTTAAAAGAGACATTTGAGGGATTAACCTATTTGTGCTCCTTGCAGGCCTAGGGTTTGGCAGACAGAAATATCAGTGTAGGGATTGGTGAGAAACAGCAGTGTAGGCATTAGGCTCAGGGGACAAGCATTTTGGTATCTGTAAGAGATATTGTTTGAAATTTGAAATAAAATGACACGTTCCTCTCCCTGTGTGGGGATACTTATCTAAGCAAGAACTCACAAAGAAGAAGGAATATGTACAAGAAGGGAAAAGCCTGAATGTGGGTTTGTGCAGGCAAAGCTGCCTTTCTAATTAACTGTGAGCTCAGCAGGAATTTGAGCTACAGGGAGGCTGAAGGACTGAAAAGAGTCACACTCCGCATTTCCCTGAATGGGACCTCTCAGGAGAAGCTTTCCATGAGCACTTACCGTGAACACCAGTTCAGCATATTCAATCAGGAAGTGAAAGAGATAGATTATCAGTGGGGTCTGAAAGAGAGCAAAAGGGAACTCCATATCAAACACTGTCCAGATAAAATACTGGTGATTTGATGGGACAAACTTACAAGAGTTGAGCAGTTCTACAAGACACTGCCAAAGACTTTTTTCTTGGCCTATTCTCCAACACTGGTATTTCAAAGAGATTCATCAAAGCACAATTACTGGTCTTTTTCCTTGCAAAGTCCTCAATGCACTTTTTATAAAAGACACATCAACTCTGAAAATTGTATTCAACTGCAACTTTTCAGTTCTACTACAATAGTGGTAGACTTACAATAGAAAGCATACAAAGACCACATTTAGAAAGGAATTTTTTTCTAGAAAATCTATTTCTCAGGTTGTCTGCAGGTACTTTTGAAAGATTTCCTACATAGCTGGTTCCCCTGCTTAGATGTGTTCCCTGTTTAGATGTGTCTTTTATAATGCAAAAAGAATAAAGCATGTTAAAAACATAAAGCAGTAGGGTTACAATCCTATCATCCTCTTACTCCTAGAGTTTTTCCCTTTTAAGGTAAGAGGAAAAGCATGTTTCTGAATTATTCCCATCACACAAAAGCTTAGTCTGGAAGGACTAAACTTACATGCTGCAAATTCAGTCTTCACCGTTAGAAAATAAATTTCTTTTTAAAAACTTTAAAAATAATGTGGTGGCCTAAATAAGCATGGGGAAATATTTCACAGTCTGGGAGAAATTCTGTCTAAAGAAGCAGAATTTATTGCAAAGAATCTACTTTTCAGAGGATACCAAGTACCTGCTTCACCCCAGGCGACACCACGCATGAGTGTACCTTCATATCAGTAAGGCCACTTGAGGGCACAAAACCCCACAGGTGTTTTTGTAGGAATGAGGTGTTTTCAAGATGAGGAATAAATAAACTGCATGCTTGTGCTAGTATTAGAATTTCTGCAAATGCAGAGACTCAGGTGCTGAGTAAATCCTATCAGACTCACAGTGACACCATCCCTGCTCCAGTTTGTGCTAACAGAAATAGCTGGATGTGAACAGAATATTTGATTTATTACAGAGTTCCCCTATCTCAGAGTTCCTTTATGCAGTAACAAATATCACACTGAGCTTTGATTCCCTGCACAGGGAATTCACTGGGATTACCTGGATTTCCTTGTGCTGGTCACTGCTCAGACAAACCACACAACATCAGGTTCTCTGCGGTCTTTGGGACAACAGAGGCCCTCAGCCCTCTCCAGGCCCTGAGCAGCCAAACTAACACCCCTGCTGCCATGGGAATATTACATTTAAAAACAAGCATGCAAACCAACCTCATGAAAAACAGCTCCAGAGTATGGCGAGACCCCTAAATCCAGCAGAGCTAATCCTTCGACCACTGAAACAGACAAGACACCTGCATTAGAACCTTGTAATGTGGGAAGTGAGAGATCTCAGGATCGTAAAACTGCAGTTTTTAAAGTACTGACACTCTCACACAGAATGGGTGACACCAAACCTCCCAGAGCCAACAGCCAGCCAGAACAGATTTTCCCCCAGCTCTGCCATGCACATTCCTGTACGAGCACTCATCACCTATTTGTTTTAGCTAAAAATGTTCTGGATTAAATATTTTGCACTTAACTCTATATAAATCACATGCATGGTATCTCCTCCTTTTGAGTCACCTATTAAGTGATATATGGCATCTATGCTGGAAAAATACTAAATTCCAAGAGGACAACCACAACATAATATAGAATTTGAACTGTTTTGCTTCATTAGATGTAGAGAGGCCTCAAACGTCCAAAATCACAAGGGAAGGACAGAAATAAACACATATTGCCAGGCAAAACTAAAAGCTTTATCTCTTGTTGAAACTTCCTGACATTTTATAGTCTTGATTCAGCTCCTTTGTGCTCATGGAGTTACAGCTTGCCCTGCAACACATGTATGTGCTTTTCCAAAGAATCTCCACCTTCCTGAACACAGAGGCTCCCTGGGAATGAGCAGTGTGCAATGAAAGGAGCTAAGGGAAATGGGCCCATTTGTTCAGAGGGAAACAGGCAGGATACCATAGGAAAACACAAGAGGTGCTCAGTTCAGTGACATGCTGGAGAAATAGATTCTGGCTGCCACCAACTTCCTGTATGGTGACAACCCAGACTTTTCAAGTTGATGCCACTTTTCCCCTTTGCTATCTAGATCCCTACCTTGATGCTCTAAGGTGGTATTTAGAAAGATTCAATAACACAGGAAGCATGAAGTGCTACATACTATGGAGCAGGGGTCATCAAATGCACTTGTACTTTTGACCTTTATTACTTCTGGCCACTCTTTTCCACCCCAAAACTGCAAATAATTTTACCTGCATGATAACTGGATACCAAAGGGACGTCTAGAAAATAAATTAAGGCTCCTAACACGCTCAGATGATACATAGGTGAACGTCACTGAAAAGCTCCGATTACCCTGTACCTCACTCAGCCTTCAGAAGAGAATTTGAATCGCTGGTAATGTAGGGGAACACCAACTGACCAAGGGAAGTGAACTGGGGGCCGTGCAGGGGCATCCTCACCGCAGCACAGGCCCGGCCGAGGCCGACGGAGCCACACGCTCCGTGCCGGGCGGGTCACACGCTGGTTTGTGTGCATGTGGGACACCCTCAGTGTCCCCGGCCAGCAGTGAACCGCGACGTCCTTGCTCCACCCTGTCCCCTGTCCCCGGCCTCGCGGCCCTCCCGCCCCCCGGAGCCGCCGAGCACCGGCTCCCACGGGCTCCTCCCGGGCCCACGGCCCTTTCGTGCAGCTCTGGTTCGGGACTGGGCGAGCACGGCCCGACCCGGCTCTGCCCGGGGC
>VYXF01005122.1:45267-72157 GCA_013397295.1 Polioptila caerulea | reverse complement strand
CGCACCGTCCCGGCCGCCAGCACCACTAGCACTAAGGGGGCCGCCATCCCGGCGCGGGCTCCGCCGCTGCCGCCGGCTGTAGTTCCCGAGCGGCGCCGAAGAACACGCCGCCAATGAACCGGCCGGCCCGGTCAGACTACATATCCCAGCGGTCCTCGCGCCGCCGCCTCCCGGCACAACTCGGAACTACGGCGGCCGCAGGGGAGTCAAAGCGCCAGGCGTGCGCTTGGGGCAGCCAGGCGGGGGTCCCGCTCCCATCGCCCGAACCGGCCCGTTCGGGTCGCCCTCCCCCAGGGCGGCCGCTCGGGACAGCCCCTCCTCAGCCGGGCGGCAGGACGGGTCTGTCCTCGAGTGGCACCGCGCTCCCTGCGGGCCGGCTCTCCCGCCTGTGGAGGGAGTCCGTTCCCAGCTTCTGGATGGAAGTTCTGCCCAGCCGGGGCCCAGCTCGGACGAGGAGCGTCGGTGGCTTCTGAACTGATTGGAAGTCCCCTCAGACAGTTGGGTATTTTTCAGGTGTTTCACAGACACCCATGGTATCTGCCCATGTGTTTGCTGTGGCTCTGGTGAGAGTCACGGCTGTTGTGAGGGCCCCGAGTGCTCGTGGCCGTGTTTGGTTTCAGAAGGCTCCTGGCAGACTCAAGTTCTCACTCTGTGTGCTTTCAACAGCTCCAGAGCTTAAGAGTTCTGGGGAAGCTTTCACTCACCTACCTTCCCAGCATGGACTTTCCTGCTGTTCTCAAACAACTGTTCCTCCATCTCCATCCCATTCACACAATCTCACACAAACACAGCCTTTACATCACTTCACCGGAATGAACAAAAGTGAAAGGAAGACAGGATAATCTAAAAATTTGAGCGACAGTGAAAACACATTTAATGTGCTATGTGAAGACAGCAATTTTTCATGTAATTGAAAATAGGAGTTGCTGAGTGTACTGGGGTTGCCATTGAAAAGAGCTGAATAATGTCTAAAACAATATTTTCGTTGGATTTATGCAGCCTCAGAGCTGTAGAGTTGAGTTACACCCACCTGCAGAAATGGAGAAAGACTGAATTCTTCTGGTATGTGGCTCCTAAAGGCCCTGGTGACCCAGCATGCAATTGTGAAATACAAAGCTGTGTTTCGTGTCAGGTAACTAAAGGTAACCTGTGTATTTGTAATTGTGATATGTGTGGAGCACGACCATGGGACAGTTATAAAAATGAGTTCTAATAAACAACTGAGGAAAGTAAAGCATGGAAAAAAGGTCTTGAACCAATCCTTTGTTCACAATTAACTATTTTAGGTCTTAAGTTGTTTTTTTGTATTATAACTTAAGGATGTTACTTTTTGATAAGAACTTTCTGCTTGTAATTAAACCTTAAAGATTTTTGTAATAAGAACCTTTAGAAGTATACTTTTAGAATATTGCTTTGTATTAAGGATATTTTTTAAAACTATAGAATGTATAAGAAGGAAGCATGCTTATCTCGAGTTCCTAACGAAACAGTGAAAAACAGCTTGGGAAAGGAAGATAGATATCAACTCACTGATTAATGTCCTTTTCCTTCAACAAAGGAAAGCTGGACATCACTATCGTAAGATTAATGGTCCTAGAAAATAGAAACTGGACCCCACATCTGGAAACTGGACCCCACCATCTGGGATACACATCCTGAGAAGATTGGATCACAATAAGAATATAGAATGTTAAAAGAACTAAATATCCTGAGGTAGAGAATTGTGACATAAAAATTGGAAATAGATACTGCTGAGAAAGCTTATGAATATATGTATAAATACCAGCCCGTCTCAACCATCAGTGTGCAGTTGGAGGGAAAACTCCCACCACTGTACCCAGCGCTGTTTTGCTCATACTTTACCATATTAATTAATAAATTGATTTATTGTTTGAGTATTGGCTGAGTCGAGCTTCTCATTATTAACACAATGTCCCCAGGACTGGAGGGACTGGTGGGGTTAGGTGGTCAGTCACGTAAACTTTCTGGACCATGGCTGCTTGGAACATGAATCCCTTCATGGTACAAAACCACCTTCAGATGGTGCCCAGACTGTTTCCTACTGTGCTCACTCCCTCACCAGGGTTCAGCTGCTGCCTTTGCAGGTTTTCCCTCAAGTCTGGTCTCATCCACTGCCACGGGACAACAGATCTGGTCCTGAGGCCATAAGGAGAGCTTCAGTGCTCAGCCTGTCGTGTGGCAGCTCCTCTGCTCTCAGGCTCTCTGGCATGAAGGTGTGGGTTGTGCTGGCAAACCTGCTCTGTGAGTGTGACTCTGGCTGGCCCTGGGACCTGATGGCCCCAGGACTGAGTGAGCCTGACACACCCTCTGATAAGTCAGGGTGAATTAATTCAAGTTAAATTATTTGTGCAAGCATCTGTAAATAGGAAGCAAGAAATGCTGATTTTTCTTTGCAGCTGTTCACAACGATCTCTTGAGTTTTCTGATCAGAAATGCTATTTTTCGTCTTCTGGTTCTCTCCAAATGACAGTACTGATACAAAGTACTTGACAGCCTTGCAGTGACTGCTGTTTGCTGAGTGACTGGCACACAGTAGTGAGGTTAAAGCTGCACTGCTCCAGGATGCTGATTTTGCCAGTCTGAGCTGTGCCATGTGCTGCCCAGCACTGTCTGATTCTACCCTGGGAAGATTCAGATTATCTCCAAGGGCAGCAGGTATCAGATGTGGAATCAAGCCACTACAGTTGTTCTGTGTTTAATTGGTGTGCAAAGCCAACTAAAAGGAAAAGACAAATGCAGCAATTCTTTCTGGAGTCTGCATTTGCTCTAGCATTTCTCGAGGAGGAGATCCCAGGGCTATCAATGGAGGGAAATTCCTAAACTAGTTGACATATTCAGCCCTCTCAAAACATCAAATATGTCAGGCAAATATGAGAGGGTTGAGTATCAGTTGCTATCTTATGGCCACTAATTTGAGGGGTTAGAGCTGCCCTTAAGGAGTTGCAGTAAACACACGCTGTGGTGCTGCCTTTTGTCTGGCAGGAACTGCTGAAGTTCTCAGCCAAATGAGATGGAGGAGCAGACCTTTAAAACTCTTGGGGTTCCTACAGGCTTTATGAAAATCAAGGCAAGTTTCAGGAGACCCAGGCTGGGGTGGGTTTTGCATAGGCAGTAGTTTGAGACGTGGCAGTGTTGCTGTGCTGTTTCAAGTCAGCCAGCACAGCCAGCTGCTTCCCGAGCAGCAGTGAGGAGGCAGAGAGGGATGACTGCAGAACAGAGGAGAGATCTTAGGGTTATCAGGGACTCAGCTGAAAGGAGACTTCCAGCAAGGAGCTGAAAGGACAAAAACCAGAAAACTCTGAGAAAACGCTGGTTTGCTTGGTTAGTGCAGCAACTTGGGTTGTTTTTTTTTTTTCCAGAGGCATAAACTCGATCTTCTGTGTCCTGGTGTTTACCCCAAACTGATGGTAGTTTTTGCAGCACTGGGGCATTTACTTGCTGTCCTTTCTTCCTGAAATTCCTTGGCTCTGCAAGTCATTTGGCAGGTACATGCACAGAGGGCTGGGTGTGTTAAGCTCCCTTCGGGAGCTGAAATTTGGGGCCCTCCTGCCGTGGTGCTACCAGCAGTGTGACAGTGGGGCTGTGGAGTGGTTGTTGGTCCACACAGGGAGCAGCAAGTGCAGCCCTCAGGGGGACCTTTGCACTGCATACCCTACAGCCTCCAGGTTTTGTTGCCTTACAAAAAGAAGCAGATCTAATGGAGCCAAACACACAATTGAGAGCTGCTGCTGCTGGAAGATCTGCACTCCCTTGATTGCATTGCCTACGTGAGGCACCCACGTGGAGCACTGAGGGGATGGATTCAACCTGGGGATGTTGCATCACAGAACTTTAATAAAACACTCCATTTAAGACTGAGCCAATTCAGGGATGATTCATCTTTGTTCCTGCAAACAGATGCTGGTTTGGCCACTTCTTGTGTGCCCTGCTGGAATTATGCAATGGTGACATTTTTTGGGGTAAACAAGCCACTCCTTTTCCCAACTCACTGTACAAATTAGGTGTTCTGATTCTTGAGGCATCCTCCAGTCTTCCCTGGCAACTCTTCCAGCCTAATGCTTTTGTTTTTGTTTTTTTTTTTTGCATTTGGTAGACCACAGCTTTGTTGTTATTCTGAGATTTCATCAGGGCCCTGTGCAATGACTTACATATCTCAGGGATGCTTCCTGTTCTTGTGGGATCTGTCTCACCCTATCCCATGTCCCAGAGGGGTGATTTTCACCTAGCATTTATTTTGGCCAAGTTGTCATGTTTTATTTTTATAGTCAACCACTTCAGTATTATACTATGTTTCCTTCTGCCTTTCCCACCACAGAGCTTGCACAGCAGTAGTTGCATTGTAGTCATTACTGGTGGCTTTAGTTTTCCTGAGAAATTCACATTTGCATACTCTATCTCACTGTACTGGGGTCCTTTACTGATAAATATTTGAGTTGCTTTTGCCTCTTTTCAAGTTGTCTTCTGTTGGAATTTATTGGCCAGAAAACCTGCCAGCTTTTAGGTTTGTCAATGAAAAAAATACCCATAAATTCATATGCCTTTAATTTTTGTGGGCTACATGTCTCTTCTCATTACTTCTTTTTTTTTAGGGTTCATGGGTAAAAGCTGCTGTTAAATTGAAGGGCATTGCTGTTTTTAGAAATTGCTGGGAGAAAGGTGCTTGCCTTTCAAACAACAGATTTTCCTAGCAGTCTGAAATAGCACTGCTGTAGGTATTTTCCAGTCTTTCTGCTACTGACTGACAGAGGACAGCATGAGGTTTGTGGTCTTTTATGGAGGTTAGTAGTGGTCTAGATCAAAAACACAATCTGAGTGACTGGGTTTTCTTCTTTGGGTTCAGAGATGGGAGACAATAAACTGCACTTCAGATTTCTCTGACTGGCTTCATGTGCCAAAACTTCCTTTACATGAAAGACATATATCTTTGTAAGAAAGCAAATCAACTTTTCTTAGCCCCCGGAAAGATTGTATTTCTGCTTTGAATATTTTTCAGAGTGAGTTTTAAATGGTAATGTTAGGGGAAAAAAAAATCCCCAAAGATGAAATTCCTGCCTGTTAAGTTAAGGCAATTAATAATCTAGTGGAAGCTTGTCATCTACATGAGGAAGAGATGGGCTTGTCCAGAGAGCTACAAACTCACCTCAGACATCTCTCCTGGGTGGAGAAGGGATGAGCTGATGACGTGAGCTGAACACTGAAACTCTGGACACCTGAAATTAGGCAAGAGGAACCAAAAGGGTCTGATAAACAGCACCGTTCAGCTGTTGGGCACTGGCTAAACCACTCACCTTTACAGCAGCATCTCTAAGAAATGGGCTGTCCAGATCCAGTATCCTGAGGACATGGCTGAGCATTCACAGCCAACAGCACCATTTCCTTCCTCCATTTCAAGTGAAAGAAAACCAGCTGGGTCTGTAACAGCTGGAGCAAAGAGAGACTGGAAAGGCAAAGTGGGTTATGAACAGCAGCTCTGTGAATCACACTCTGTTTCTTTGCCATGTTTTCCTCTATGGGAAGCCAGTAGGAAACAGATCTGTGAATCTCACTTGGATCTGCCCCACATTCCTGAGCTCTGCACTGTCCCAGCCAAGGAGGAGCTGCTGGCAACAGCCAGACAGGGGAAGTGGGGAAGGACAAAGCACGTGCTTCCTCAGGAAGGTTTCTTCCAGCTGCCCAGGCACTGCTGGTCACTCAGTGCCTCTGGCAGCAGGAGCTGCTGCTGGGTTCACCCTCCTGGGGACCTCCCACACCCCAGTCCTTGCACCCCTCTCTCTCTGTTGTTCTGACACACGTGGCTCATTCCTTCTGCCTCAACGTTTGCTGACAGCAGTTTAAGGCCATAGGATCATATGATGGATGGTCCCTCTCCCTGTGTGGTTACACAGGATTGTCAGTACGTTTTAAGAACAAAAAGCTGAGTTTTGGCTGGCAGCTGCTGAACTGCACGGTGCCTTTGTGTGCTGCAGGGACTGTGAGTGCAGAGTGTTTTCTCAAACATTTCATTAGATTTCTTTGTCTTCAAGGCAAGTGTGTGTTTTCAGGCAAGAGCCAGATGCGGAGAAGCCCGATGGGCACTTCTGACCAATGAATCCCCTCCCTGTGCCCCTTCCCTGCTTCCCTTCCCTGCTCATTGTTTTGTCAGTCAGCAGGGGCTATAGAATGGACACAGACACCAATAGGAAGAATGGTCTTGTTTTACTATTAACATTGAGGCAAAACAGAGGTAACAGGATATATCTGGCAAAACAATAAGCTTGTTACTTGGTTGACTTTAACAACAAGACAAAATAAGCAAGGCAATGCATCTAATCATTACTATACGAGCGGGAGAGAGAGAATAGTGATTGAAGAAGAGACATCACCAATTGCCTGAATACTCTGCCATCAGCCAGGGTCTACTGGGGAGCCTTGTTTGGCAGTGAGGACCTGGAGACCCCTTCCCACAATTGAGGAAATCCTACATAGTGCACCCACCTGGAGGTGAGGGCTCCAGTCCTCCCAAAAAAGGGGTCCAGCTTTATAGGCCCAAATCATACAGTCTGAATGAGTTTTTCACCTTTTTGTGCAGAAAACATCTGGTTCTGATGGCCCACTTCCTGACCAGTTGGGGACAGGGATTGGCCAGAGGCCAGGCCACAGCCAGGAGGGTTTTGCCTGAAGTATTCTAGTGACAAGTCTCTAGGGATATCTGTAAGGAAGATTTCTTTATATACCCTACACAAGGTTATACAAACATCTCTACAACAGCCAGTTTGGCATTAAGAATAACTAATATAAATATTTTAATCATCTGTTTTTAACTAAAGAACCTTGATGGTATTAATAGCATCATGCTCAAGGTTTGTCTCGTAAGTCAACTCAGGCTTAGACGTGCTGTTCAGGCCCTAGCATATCACTCATGTGCTGCTCCTGGGCTGAACTTCCCCTGCTCAGGGACCAGCTTGCACACCCAAGTATCCACTGGAGCTGTGCCCTGCCAGCCAGCTAGGCCTTTGGCTGCAGGAGGGGTTTGTGCAGGAAGTGTGTACTGGTCCTGTAGGGCACTGGAGCAGCCCTTCCCAGCTGCTGAGCACTCCTGCAGCATCAGATCCTCCCCTAGACCTATCCTCTCAAGTCTGATCCAGTCACAGACCACTGCAGTGGAGGTGCCTGAGGGTTTGTCCTGTCCTTTTGCCTTATTTTCCATTAGGAATGTGGAAAAAAGGCACGTGGTGTTCTACAGTGCTGAACCCTGCAGATGGAACAGAGGTTTCCTGTTGCGTGAGTGTCGTGGTTTAACTACAGGTGTCTGCTAGGGAAGGCAGGAGCCTCCCTTGGAATGAAGGATGTAAACCCTCTCCCTCTGAATTATTATAATTTTGGATTTAAGGGGGCTCTCAGGCAAAGATACCGGAATAGGAACAACAGTTCTTTATTAGGAGAACTAAAATAAAACAAGCATGCAGTATTACACAAAAAACAAACCCACTGACAGAGTCAGAATCCAACCTGACACCCTGTGGGTCAGGGTGTTGGTGGCAGTCCAATTAAATGGAGGCTGCAGCCCTCCTGCAGTGGCAGAAGTGGCTCTGTTGGAGCAGTGATCCTGTAGAAAGGTGCAGCCCTCCCCTGAAGGTGCAGTGGAGATAGATGGGACTGGTCTTCCTCTGGAAGTCCAGTGGAAAAGGCTGCTTTGGTGTCCCAAATCTCAGGTTTTTATCCAGGTGGAAAGGCTTGGCTCCTCCCCTTGGATGGAGCATTTCCCAATTAGATGATGTAATTTTATCAGTGAGACTCACTGGCCCATTAGAGGAAGATCTGTCCCTGGAGGGAGGATGGGTTGTGGAAGAGATAAAGAAACTGCTCTTGCTGGTTTCTTATCAGCTGGCCTATTGACAGAAGATTACACCACCCCTCACCCCAGTTCCAACAAATGGTGATGGAATACACACTTTTTGGTTACATTTTGCACTGCAACCCATGACAGTGGGCTCTGGCAGCTGCTGGAGGTGACTGCAGAGCCATGGGAAATGAGTGTCAGAGCTTGTGGGCACTTGTGGGTCAAGTATTTTTGCCCTGTAAAAGCTCAGTGTTGTTTTAGACCACTGAAGTACTAATTTTGATTCTCTATTTGGAAATAACAGGAATACAGAACGCACGTCCTTGTGTGCAGCTTTAGTAACAGTGAACGTAATTCTTGGTTTAAAGTAATGGAATTGCAAATTCATCTTGTGACAAGACTTCTGTCCATCCCTGCTTTGTTCCATAAGGCAGCTGTGCTGTCCTTAGAGTGGGAAGCAGCCCTGCCTTGGAAAAGGCCCTGCTAAGCTGAAACCAATATCTTGATCAATATTTTTCCAGTTAATCCTCAGAAGGAATGGGAGAGAATGGGCTAAATGATTACATAAAATAAAAGTCAGGTGGTAAGCTTCTTCCCAAAACATCAATCAGACTTGTTGTAAGCTTGATACTGGTCCAAACCAATGCAGTAAAGCCAACATCAGCCCCCAGAAGTGCAGACTTGTGACTTCCACAGTTTGGTGACCATGGGTGGCATCTAGAAGTACTCTTCTTCCTAATCCTTCAGTCCTGTGGGTATTGATTTGTGCTACAGAGACACCATTAGCTCCTGGGAATTCCCCACAGGAAGTCCATTTAAGGACCAGTTGCTGGAAGGGTTCACGTTGCCACCTGGGGTTTCAGCTGCAATAGCTGGGATCAAGTCCAGTCTGAGGGGCAAAGAGGGGATGTGTAAAACCAGCCTGAAGGAAAATGGAGGCATGGCTTGCCCTGAAGTTGTCTTTCCATGTTCTCGCGGGGTTGAACTGTTGAGGGCTGCCAGACTGTGACAGAGGGGACAGGAGCAGGGACTGGTCAGCTGTGAGATGGAGTTGGGATAGACATGGGAATCCCACCTGTGGATGGGAAGGGCCCACGTGCCCCTGTGCCTCACCTGTGCTGCACAGGAGCAAGTGCTGCACGTCCCCCTTCCCTGGCCCCTCTGGCAGCCCTGCAGGGGAGAGGACAATTCCTGCATGCAGAGAGATACCTGCAGGGAAGACACTTCTGTTTCAAAGAGGATTTTTTGTCTTGAGCATGGTGAGGCCCTGGCACAGGCTGCTCAGAGAAGTTGTGACTGCCTCATCCCTGGAAGTGTCCAAGGCCAGGTCGGATGGGGCTTGGAGGAGCCTAGTCTAGTAGAAGGTGTCCTTGACTGTGGCAGGAGGTGGAATGGGTTTTGAAGTCCAACCCAAACCATGCTGTGAGTTCATGATTTTCTCTGGAAGGAGCCACTGGGGATTGCCCTTATTAGTCAAATCTTACAACTGAAGTTTACTCAAATGTCCTACTAATGTCATTTAGTGGGCACTCTGAGGTCTGAGTGAGCATTTTGGACAGTATTCATGACATTACAAGTATAGTACTTTTTAACACTACTGGAGATTGCACTGACACAGGCAAGAGGAAGGCTTCATTGAAACAGGCAAGGGAAAGGGTTTGTTTTCTTTTACAAAGGAAAACAAAATTAGAGAGACTTGAAGATGCTTGCCCCAAGTCAGATATGAATGAATCTTCAGATCCTGAGCCCAGCCCCAGTCCTAATCCCCTGGTTCCCTCTGCTTGGGACCTGGTAATTAAAATCAAGGATCCTTTTCTGGGAGAAATGAGTGTAGGATGGTCATAGGAAAGGAAAGGCCACCAAATCAAGCAGAGCGACTGAGTCATGCCTGTTACTGGAAAATGGAAATCCTGAGGCCTGGCAACAGCTCTCAGTGTGCCCAGCATGGAGGACCCTACAGCTTGCAGTGGTCTGGCCTGGAGAAAGAGGAAAAATGTGTTCACTGCAGGGACAGCAAATGTCCTCCCCACAGAGGCCATCCCCTCCTCAACCCCTGGGTTTTGGCCATGGCGACTCCACATAGCACAGCTCTCCCCCCACAGTGTGAAGGGGAAGAACATGACCAGAGCACAGTGTCTTGAACCCTGCACAAAAACTGCACCAGGGTGCTCAGGGTGTCCACACAGAGTCGTGGAATCATTAAGGTCAGAAAAGACATCTTAAGACTATTGAGTTCAACTGTTAACCCCAGTCCACCACCAGACTGTCCTCAAGTGCCACATCTATGTGTTTTTTTTAACGCTTTCTAGGGATGGTGAGTCCACCACTGCCCTGGGAAGCCTATTCCAATTTCTGACCATCCTTTCCATGAAGAAATTTTTCCTAATATCCAGTCTAAATATCTTACTCTGCCATTGGCTAGAGCACCACATGGACACATGAACCCCTGAGCTGCTCTTTGAAAATCCCCAGGCATGGCCATCCTGCTGTGAACCTGCACAAAAGCACTGCTGGCCACCCCACAGCCAGCCCCACTCTCTGCCCTGTTTCTGTCCCCCTGGGGATAAGGAGCAAAGGAGGCTCCCCAAAAACCACATTCCCACATAAAAGGTCCTTCACTGGAGACTTCTCCCTTGCACACTCTGCCTCTTCCCACCTGGAGGATGGGCTGCTTCCAGGTTGGAAATATGTTGGATTTCTTAATTAGAAAAGTGTGCAGCTCAGGGTCTGTGGGGTGGTCCGTCCCTCCTATCCACACCACCCTGACCTGTCAGAGCCCTGGTGGGTGCATGATCCTGGGGGGCATTGTCACCATGGCCTGTGTGGTGCTCCTGGGCTGCGAGGAGCTCCCTTCCCTCTGCTGTGGGATGCACAAGCCAGGCTTCCCCAGCTGACAGCACAACCTCCAAAGGAGCAAACATCTGTCTCATGTAACAAACCCCACTGGACACCATGGGCAGGCACAGAGCCACAAGTTTTCTTCCCTGGCATCAGATGTAGCTCAGGACATTCCTGCCTCACCCCAAGGCCTCATCCAGATGCTCCCAGGCTTTTAAAGTTACAAAAAAAATCTCTGCCCTCAAGCCCTGGTGTGAGGTAGTGGCCGTGAGCAAACCAGCTGGGAGTGCCCAGCTCAGTCCAGCCTGGACTGCTGGCTGAGCTGGGCACGAGGTGCTGGCACCACTGTGTCTGTGCAAGGTTGCCTGGACCAGAGGTGTGTCATTGGAGCAGAGGACTCCCAGCTCCGTCTGCTGGTGCCAGGCAAGCTCTGAGGGCTGACTTCTGCCAGAGCTGAGGGTGACCCTGCCTGGGCACAGGTCCCCCCAACTCTGAGTGCTCCTGGAGGTCTCCTGGCACTAGTTTGGTGGGGATGAGGCTCCTGGCACAGGTGGGGGTGTCAGGAGAAAAAGAAGGGGGAGAGACATTCTCAGGGAGAGGGCAGAAATTCGGCTGAAGTGTGACAGTGTGGCAGGAGATGCTGGGCAGCGCTGCTTTGGGGAGTGGGGCTAGAGGGGAGCCCGTGGCTGGAGCTGGGGACTGTGGTGCTCAGACCTGCCAGTGACCCAGCTGGTGACCTCTGGTCCTTCTTCCCCGTGCCTGACCCTGGGGCCATTTGTGGTCATGCCCACAGCTTCCAAGAGATGTGACCTGCCAGGCTGTGAGAGTCCCTGCTCCGGATGCTCAGCATGGCTGCTGGGTGCTCAGCCCTCAGACAGGCTCTGCTCGAGGAGTCACTCCCCACCTGTTTTGTCCCGTGGGGCTGGGCTCTTTGAAGTCCCCACCTCACCTGTCATGAGTGGCTCATGACTCAGCTGTCAGCTGCCCCAGGGACCCTTCCCTTGTGCTTGTCACGCATTGCCTGAGCTGCCAACCACATCCCCGTGCTCTCCCCATCCCATGGCCAGAGTGTTGGGGGTCTGAGCTCTGGGAAAGCAATGGGATGTTTATAGCCAACATCTGGAAAACCATGTCATCCCAGCTGCTGCCACAACAGAGCATCCCTGCAGCCAGGGCTCCTGTGCTGCAGCCCTGCCCTGGCCAAACCCTCTGCCCTGTGTCCCGCCTCAGGAAGGATGAGAGCCCTGGGGTTTACCCTGTGCTGTTAGGGTGCACCCTGGCTCTCAGGGATGGACCCTATCCCATTGGGGTGCACGCATCACCTGCTTCTACCCATGATGACCATCCTTTTTCTCACAGGAAAGGACTCCAAGGGAACGGAACCTCCGGTGGAAGGTAATTCCGGACTCCAGCACCTCTGCTACCGCAGTGCCGTGCTCCGGACACCATCCACATCTGCCACGGTAAGCACGATGGTCTGCAGGGCCCATGGCAGGGGAAGCGCAAGCTGGGCACTGCCCCCTCCATCCCGGCACCCGCCCTCCTTCGCACACACGGACTCACCCGCCTTCTCCGACACGGGGACAGCGGCAGGAGGCAGAACAGGCAGACCCTGTGGTACCCTGCTCTGCCTCCCACCCACAGCACCTCTGGCTTTGCTGCTCTCCCCAGGCAGCCAGGGGGGGGTTCGATAGTCACGACAGAGACTCATGTCCAGGCGATCTGGCCACGGAAGGACTATCCAGGCTGTGTGCACTGTTTGGAGAAAGCTCTAAGGAGGTGCTGTCCTCCCAAACCAGTCTGTCCTGCTTCTTGCCACCCCTGACTCTACTTGCCAGGCCAGTCTTCCGCAGTTTTTGTCCCCAGGGTGATCCCTGGTGTTCTTGCCAGTGCCCGCCCAGGCTGAGCTGCCTGCACAGCAGTGGGAAGCTCTGCTGGACACGGCCCTTGGCTGCCACCTGAACCCAGCACAACCCCAGCCGTGCTGGTGCCACCCACCGTGGCTGCTGGGGGTGGGCATGGAGGGGACCCTGGCCCAAGCACTGATCTGGTCATTCTCCTCCACTGCTGCCTGATCCCAAGGCAGCAGGGCAGGGGATGCACTACCCTCTGAGGGATGGCCAAATTGATTAACCTTTGTATTTCAGATTTCTGTCCGAAAGAGGTGGCGATGGAAACATCATCTTTAGGTGCCTGGTTATAGGGTGGCACCGGGGCCGTTGGAGTCTCGTTGCCTTCAGAAGGATCTTCCTAAAGAGCAGCACATCTGTGAGTGTTCCTGTGTAACATTACTCCTTGAACCAGCCCCACTGATGCCAGCTCTAGGAGGGGGATGACAGTGTTCTGGCTCCATCCCATTTGTGGTGTTTGGGATGCTGAATTAGGCACATCTGAAATACTTTTTGCTAACCAAAAGAATGGTTTCTAGTCTCTCTGTTGCTTTTCCACGTCTCCCCCAACTCCCAACCTCTGTCTCCAGCTTTACCTTCACACCAGCTCACTAAATCCCCCCGAACAACAACCTGTGTACCAGGGCAGGAGAGCAGAGACGGTGACGGTGCCACCCAGCTGCAACCAGAGTGGCCTCTTGCATCACCTTGACAGTGGCCTGAGGGTACAGAAGAGCAGGAAGTAAAAAGGGGTATTTTAATGACCCAAGTTACACATAACACACCAATTAACAATCCAACTGGGGCAAAATGGGGTTCACAGGAGAAGCAGTTCTGCAGGACCCTTTCATCCAGGTGTGTGAGGGTTCCCAGGTGCAAGAGCTTTGTAGCCAGAAAAGTAGCAGTGCTCCTGGACACATACTCTTTCTGCTGCTGCTCTGTTCTCATCACTTTAATTTGGATGAGACCAGAAAAAGGTTTACTGGAATAAAATTTGCAGGAATTTTATTTCCTGGGTATAATGCCTGCTCGGGAAGGTATGCAGCAGAACTGCCTAGGAGGGTGTTGCAGGGACATGGAGTTGTTAATGTGGAGATGGGAGCTGAGTGAAGTATATGGGGGTGATTTTTCCCATTGGATCCATGCTTTGATCCCCTTCATTTCGGGTCAGGCCATAACAACCTCCCCAGTGCCCTTGCTCAGGGAAGTCTCCGTAGGGTTAAACCCCACCCGGGGCACACGGGCACAGTTCCTCAAAAGTGCCAGAGCCCAGGTAGTGGTGCAGGAGAAGAGTGGTGTGAGGGGAGTTACTGCCAGTGCTGGCTGGCCTCATCTCAGCTGGCTCTTATCACCAGCCATACACATGCTTTGCTGGATGCGGGTCATGGTGCCCTCATGCAGGCACAATCCAGCCCTGTAACTTTGGGAAGTGGATGGCGCACAAAGGAGGCTCTGCCCCTGTCCGTGTGCCTGCCTGGGTCATGGGCAGATGGGCATGGTGACCCATGCCTGCTGGAGCACTCTCAGCTCTGAGTCCCACAGAGTGCTGTTTCCAATGCCCTCCCTGCAGTGGTGACCCTGCTCCCAAGAGGGGAAGGGAGAAGCCTCGCAGGGGCCACGAGCCCCTGGGGTTACCGACAGCAGCACTTCCCCCTCCTGTTTCTCCTCTGTGTTATGGGTTCTCCTCACCCATCAGCCAGCACCCTGCCATGCACACCCATGAGACAATTCCCTGGGCTGGCCTCACCTTCCTGCCCCTTCCTGGTCTCAGCTCTAATTATAGGGTGTCATGGTCCCATGAAGGGCAGGTGAGGACAGGAATGCCTGGCGCTGTTTGTCAGAGATATCTGCACCTTGCCATGACACTGTTTTTATGAAATAAGTTATTCAGAAAGTCTGGGGAGAGATCTGGGCACAGGTCCTCGAGACTGTTTGTGTTTCTGGTGTTGCAAAATCAGCTCACTGGGTGGCTGCAGCTGGAGGTCAGGAAGGGCTGATGAGAGTTCAGAGCAGAAGTGCTGGGGAAGCACCTTGACTCTGGAGGCCAGTGCTGTGGGGAGCAGCGGCAATTCTCATGCTCCATGCTCTGAGCTAGCTGCATCAGACCTGCCTGGCAAACCTAAAAATACACAAATAAAGGGCATCTCTGAGCATCGGGGGAGGAAGGCAGCCTCATGCTGCAGGTGTGGCTTTGTTCCCAAAAGAGACCCCACTGCTGCAGGTGAGGTTGTTCCTTGGATCTGCTGCCAACACTGGCAGAGGAGGATGCCAGGCTACCAGGGGCCTCTTGGGCTGCAGGCAGTGAGCCTTGAGAGCTTGAAAGGATTCTGAACCTTTTTCAAGGAAACTTTCTTATCTCATTTCAAAAACATGGCAAGACTTGGCCCTATAAGACACATTTTATGAGCTTCTTTCCACCTTTGTCAGTCCTTACGCTCAGGGGAGGGATTTTTAAATCCCAGGAGTCAGTGACCAAAAATCACCGAATCCCAGAAACATGCAGAGCTGATAGATCCATTTTGGTGCCCTCTAAGAGCTCTGGAAATCTCCTGGGAGAGCAGTCCTCCAGTGCCTCAGGACTGCACGGGCAAAATTCCCTTCCATCCTGCTTCCCCCTGGTGCTCCCCTCTCCTGCCATGGACCATCCTTGGAACAGGTGTGTCAGGATGGTACAGTCACTCCTGCACCTCGATGGGCAGGAGATGGGAAAGAGGTGGATCTATCAGCTTCAGGGGTCTAGCAGGCTGCAGGTGGAAAAATTCCCCCTGGGACCTGGCTTTAGTGCCCCAGCCTGGGCAAGGAGATACCCACTGGGGACATCCCCTCTGCACGGTGCCAGAGGCAGCAACGTTGCGTGTGGTGACAGACGCTCGTGGGTTCAGGGTTGCCTGGATCCCCCTTCCTGAAAGGTTCTGCAGCAGGTCACCATTCCACATTGGGCAGGGCAGAAGGAAGGGCTAGGCTTTTACAGGGCTATAAAGTGCCAGAAAACGGGAAGTTTTCCCACTGTGCTGTAAATGGAACTGAATGACCTGACTTGGATGAAAGGAGCCCTTGCCTGAATCTTCCCCTCTAGCTTAAACCAACAGCAAAGTCGATTGTGAAGTTCTGAGTGATTTGAGAGGATTCTGAGTGATCTGTGGGATTCTGGTTGGTCTCACTCCCAGCAGGTTCACCTGTACCTGTGCCCTCCAAAAGCCACTGAAGACCTTCTGTGGAAGTTCCATGTGCTTGGGGTTGTATAGAGCTGGGCTTGCTGCCTCCTCTTCACCCTGGGAGCATCCCCAGGGATGGAAATCTTGGGCACTCACTTTGGGTGCACTGTGAGCCGAGGCAGAGCAAGGTGGGGCTGTAACCAACTGAGGTATGGCATGAGCCTGCTCTGAGCATGTCAGCTGGGACTGTGGACCTTTAAAATCCTGACTGCAAGTGACACTGAGCCCTGTGCTGGGCTGGCCCAGCTACAGCTGAGGCTGAAACGCTTTTGTCTATATTTAGTGCATTTTTCAGATAACCCTCATTCTATTTTTGGGCTATGTGCTGAGTTAGGGCCCCTTTTTCCTCTTGTGCTTGACTGTGTCACAGGTCAAAACCTCTCCATTTTTGTGATCCTCAGGTACTCAAATATTTGGAAGGGAGTAAAGGAGAAGTCAGGCAAATAAGATTTTTGGCTTTTTCCTTAATTTAAAAAAAAGATAAGACAATTGTTTTTTAAGGCGTTATGGTGGAGCAGCTAAGCATGGAAACCATGAAAGGTCTTTGCTAACTCTCCTTCAGAGAGAAGGAGACTTTCAGAGAAGCAGAAACCTGGTCTTCATGTGGGAGAGAATGGGAGAAGGTGCAGGAGCATCTTCTGCCTGGGATGATTTGGTGGTTCTTGAGGGTTTCATCTCCATATGCAACGTGGAGAGAGTGGAGGGATCCAAGGGCAATTTCGGTGAAGGGTCCTTATAAGGCAGTGGAGGCTGAGCTCGGTGACAGCCACGCTCCTGGTGGGAGAGCTTGGCTGGCAGGACCAGGGTGTCCACCAAGACCTGATGGAAATGCCTGAGAGCAGGAACCTTCAAGGCAGCCTGTGTTTTGCTCTTTTTAAGGTCAGCTCCTTGGAAAGCACCATGCTTGGGGAGGCCACCATCCAAGGAGCAAAGTGACAGGCACACGTGTCCCCCGCATCCCCCTGCCAGGGTGACAGGTCTCCCTGCTGTGACAGGGCAGAGCAGTGTGGGTGACACAAGGGCCAGGGGTGCTTCACCTGCCGAGGGAGGTCCTGAGCAGCAGAGCCACCATGCCCTGGAGTGCAGCTGGGCACAGACAGGGCAGTGCTCCTGCAAGTCACGCCAGACCAGTGCCACCACCAAGCCTGATCCAGGCAGGGCGAGCACTGCAGAGCTGCCTCTGGCTGTGTCTGGCACCACACTCACATTCGGCCTGCACCCAGGACCCAGGTGACGTAACCCAGAGGCACAGGGTTACCAGGGAGTGTGGTTATTTTAAAACTCCTCTGTGTATCAAAGGTCTTGGGATGGTGCCCAAAGAGCAAAGGAAAAACTTTCCCCTTGTCCTCTCCTCAAATTTGGAGTCCCATCTCCAATATCACTGTGATCCTAATTCCTCTGCTGGCTCCAGTGGAGGGTAACATGGTCCTTCAGCATGGTGCCAAGGTACACACTGCGGGCCTCTGCCTCTCATAGTGTCTGGGGGAGGATGTTTAAAATGCCACAGAGTCCTTGAGGGCTCTCAGTCCTGTCACCCAGCTCTGCAGTGTTTACCTCCGCCCCAGCCTGGCGTGGTGACACCAGATACACCCAGCTGAGGTCAGCTCAGGGCTCATGGAAGGGCAGAGCTGCTGTCTCCCATCTGCCCTGGGAGTGACCTCAGCCTCAGCCTGCAGGGCCTGGCCAGCATGGCAGAGCCTGGCTCACCCAACACCCCACCACGGCAGGATGTCTTTCATCAAGCAGGTGCTTGGCAGCAGCCAGAGCAAACATGACCATTCACACTGCCCATCCCTGACTGCCAGCACGTGGAGGTGGCTTGTGCTCAGGTTTTCAGGAGCCAGCTGCACACGAGGCACAGCTCTGTATGGAGGAGCTTGGTCATGCACAAGGCAGCACGGCTGCAAGGGGATCTGGTTTTGTGCCTGTGGGAGAGGGGCAGCAGGAAGAGAAACAGAGGCAGGATGATACCAGGATTCTGCTGGCCTGATTAATCTGAGACCTGCAGGCACTGCAGCCTGACATGCACCAGCTCATCTCCTGTCAGGCACCAGATGTGCAGTGGTAGGCTGGAAAGTTTCTCCACAATGGCCCTAATGTGGCTGTGCAGTACAGTGCTGCCTCCACAGGCCTGTGCCTGTGGCTCAGCCTGAGGGAGTAACTACACATCCCAGCCTCACCAGATGTGTAGAAAATGGAGTCTGACCATTTGCAACCAAATTCCAGCTCCCCTGTCCATATCCCCACCCCATGCCTGGCTGGCTGTAACAGTGGTCCCACATTTTACATTGTTCTGGTGTGGGAGCTGTGCTCCTTCTCCAACCAGGGCCATGGCTGTGACATATCCAGCCATGCCATTGGTATTGCCCCCAAGCAGAGTTGCTGGCCTGACTGAAAATAACCCCAAGCTAATTTTAATCTGGGTGTAGTGTATTTTTCAGGTCATTGGGGTGTGTGGTGGGCAGGGCTTGGAGGGGTGTCCTGGAGACATGCTGCGTGCAGGGATGTGCACACACCGGTGTCTGCACACACACTGGGACTCAGGGGAGGCACCCTGGGCATGGTCACAGCAGATCTGTTCCCTTCATCTCAGCACAAAACCAGACTGTGGATTAAGGAGAGACTTTACTGTTCCCTTCCTCCCCTCAATATAGCAAAACCTACACAGGACAGGACATTTATAGCTGCCCTCCCTTATCAGGAGCTCTCTTGGGTTTCACTCTGGGGTGACACCTGGGAGCAAACTCCAGGGCTGCTGGAGGCAGCTGAGAGGAGGTTGCAGAGTCCTCCTGTCCTGCACAGCCCAAGGGTCCCTGCAGGCTGGGGCCAGCGTTGGGCAAGGTGGGGGCACAGTGGTGGTGCCAGGCACCTGGAGCACCCAACTCATGCCCCTCAGAGCTGTCCCATTTCTCTGTGAGCATCAGGAGCGGGAGGTCTCTTCGTCTGGCATCACACCATTGCTGTGGCCTCTGTGCCATGAGACTCCAAAGACTCTGCCTGGTCCTTACCACACCCACGGGAGCTCAACAAGGGAGAAGATCCCTCCTTTGAAGAGATACCATATGGAAATTGGCTCTCCATCAGTTCCCCAGTTCCCTCATCTCCTTTTTTCACACTTGGCTTTACAATCTGGTTCCATGAAGGATATAAAGTGATTCTCAACAGGGTACTGAGAGCAAGGGTCTCTCCAGAGAGAGACTGAGCCAAAGAAACAAATGGGCAGGGAGGTCCCAGTGGGGCAGGAATCCTACCAGCATCATGGACCAGGGAAGCACATAGAGAAAGCTTCAGGCAGATAGTCCCTGTCCCCAGGGAGACACAGGCCAGTCTGAGGCTTGGGACTGCAGGAGCAGTGAGGCCCCTGCTCAGCCAGGGCAGCTGCAGAGTGCAGGTTCCCTCCTGGCTGCCTCTAACCTCGGGACAGGAAGCTCAGACACCGTAGCAGGAGCTGGCTTCTCTCCTGGGTGCCATGTCACAGTCTGAAGACAAAAGAAGAGTCAAGGTGACTCAGCATAAGGAAAACCACCAGCCCAGCTGGAACAAAACCTCCAAGATTGAGGATACCACTAAGTGGTGGATGATCCCTTTGTCCCAGGGATCCTACTCCAGCACAAACAACTTAGATTGTCGAAAATTCACCCATTAGGAAAGGGAAAGCAGAGCAGAGCTGGTGCTGCTCACCTGGCCAGGGCAGCTGAGCAGAGCATGGCCATCCCAAGGCTGCTCCTGCCAGCTCCTGCCAGCACAAGGTTCCCAGACTGTTTCCAGGATGCTCTGGGGAGCCCTGCCCCTCCACATCAGGACAAAACCAAACTGCAGGACAGAGAATTCCTCAGCTGGAGGTGATGGGTTCATTTTTCCCAAATTTAGTCAGACGTTCTGAGATGAGGATGCTAATGGTGAGGCCATGCAGTTTGAGTGGGTGCACCACTGGCATCCAGAGGAAAGCCTGATGGAGCAGCCTTGTCTCCACACCAGAACTGGGCTGTGTCACCACGCCATCATGGCAGTATGGTGATGGTCAGAGCGTCCCCTGCAGACACCGGCTGCTGGCGAAGGTGTGGTGTGACCCTGTATCATGAGGTACAAGGACCAAGGAGAAAAAGCATGTCTGGATGGCACCAGCAAAGTGCAGGAAAACGGGTCCACCTGGGACACAACACCCTGACCAATCTCCAGCAAGCCTTAGCTGAACAATCAAGTCTGGGCAGCTACAGAAGAGTGATTTTCTACCCTGTAATTTTCCTATCCCCTGAAATGGAAGACACAGGTTTCATTTTATTTGATTATGATTGTCCTGGATTGAATTTGAGTGTAGGAGATTCCTGTCTCTGTCCTAGGGAGGGATTTAAAATAAAATTGGTACAAATATATGGGATTATGAACAGATGAAGATGAGGATTAAATCCTCCATGGTCAACACTGCCTTGTGCCTCAGCCCAGACAGGCTCACAGTTCAGGATGCACACTCCTGGGGCTCAGACAAATCCACACTGAACTGTGGGAGGCCTGGACAGGTGATTGGTTGAGTGGTTGCTCTTTTATTCAGCTTCAGCCCAGCCTTTTCTTCCACTCTTTCTTCCACTCATAGAGGGCTGAGCCTCCCCAGTTTGGGTGGATCCCAGGGCTCAGCACTGCTCTGCAGCAGGATCAGCCACAAAACCTCACCTTGCATAAGACAAATATGTGGCCAGAGTCAAAAGAGCCAGAAATACTGTCTTGTGGGAGGTGGCAGCTTCCAGGGTTCATCCCACCCAGACACACACAGGGCCCAAGCATCATCATGGCATGATCTGCCCTGACCCAGTGGGCTGCAGCACCTTTAGTGCCAAAAGCATGGCCAGGCTTGCGTTTCTACTGGCCTGGGGCTGGCTTAGGCAGGATTGAACCTTGACCTTAAAGAGGCCCTGAATGCTGATTTAAATGCTCATCTTCCTTTTGAGACACACAGACTTGAGGGAAACTTGGGAACACACTTGAATAAAGCACCACTGACTGGGCAGAACACTGGGCACCTCATGGCATCTGCCTAGAGGGGGCCACTTCAACCCAGGAGCAGGCAGAAGAGACAGAGATGTGATCCAAACCCTGGAAAATCCAACTGTCCTTATTTATAGCAGCTACAAAGCCATGCCGTCACTGAAACCCCTCAGGAGTGTTGGAGTCTTGGGGGAATCTTGAGTGACAAGGCTCTCAAGGGCTCCTGGGTCCTTGTCCAGCCTGCTTGGAGTCAGAAGGGCTTCAGGAAGAGCAACCCTTGAGCTGGGATCTGTTCCTTGCCTCTAAACCATTGTGTGCCCTCTGGGCTAATGAATTCTCAATGGAACTCACACTTCCCTCTATGGAGAACAACTCCCCCATGGAGAACAAACACCCTGCCCATGGAGAGCACACTACCCTGTGGAGCACATCCCCGGCGTATGGAGCACATCTGACCCCTGTGGAGTACACCTCACCTCTGTGGAGAGCAGCCCACCACGACGGAGCACATCCTACTCCTGTGGAGCACATCCCCCACTACAGCTTATGGCATGAGCTCCTTTGGGGTGGGGCTGGGGGACCATGGAGGTCACAGCTGCTGCTGGGATCCGGGGAGGCCCAGAATGATGAACCTCGGGGGATTGTGAAGGCCAGGGCACGGGATGGACTCGCCGTTCCCTGGCAGTGGAGGGGCACCGGGCAGCAGGGTGGGCAAACTCCTTCTCTTGGCATAGTGTGGGAGGTGGAAGCTGGCTCTCAGTCACTTTTGAGGAGACCCATCAGGAGCCCACTGTTGATGGGGCTGTTGATGGGGCAGCCGCTGCGTCCCCCACTCCCTCCTCCTGCAGTGCAGGCAGGGAGAGTGCAGACCTTTGCCTGCCCTCCTTGTCTGTGGCAGCTGCCGGGCTCCGGCAGAGGTGCTGGGGGTGGAGGGTAGCAGTGGCAGAGGGTGACAGGGTGCTGCCATGTCCAGTCCCCATGCCATCCTCTCGCCTCACAGGCAGGGACCTCGGCTGCTGCACCCTGACCGGCAAGGTTACTCCATGCTGAGACATACACCCCAAAATCGCCTTGGGTCAAATTACTGGGCTCATCTCATCAGCTGCTATTTCCTTCTGTCCGCAAGCCAAGCGAGGGCCTTGTGGAAAACAAGGAGGTGTCAGCGCAGGGTGCCCTGAGTCAGAGCGCTGCGGGGCTGGGATCACGGGAGGGGGCTCAGCAGCGTCCCCAGCCAGGAGGGACACCCCGGCCCGGCCGGGCGCTGCTGCGAAAGGCGGCCAGCCCCTCCTCTGGTCACTCCCCCGAATATCTGCCTCCCTGGGCAGCCTTCCCGACTGGGCACTGCTGCCTGGCCCAAAGCCGGTTTGCAGCCCTGTTTCTCGAAGTTGTTTTGGTGTCTCCTGAGAGAAAGCTGCTGGTGACCCAAATTCTAAATATAGAAGCAAGTCCAATTTTTATGTGACAAATGCAAAACCTTCGTCCCACCTTCATCTTTGGGAAATAGGTCTTTTTGTCAGAGAAGTTCAAATGTAACATCCAGATTTCTTTCCAGTGAGGTCACCTCCTGGCTATAGTAATTCCCAGAGGGCACTTACAGTATTTGTTCTAGATAAACTCCTCCATGCTCCTTCGCTGCTGGAAATTCACACTCAGAGCCTCAGCCCTGGCTCTTTGTGGACCATCCCCACCTCAGATGCAGGGCAGTTTCTCTGGGATGGAAGTGCATCAGGAGGCCAGCCTGCTGCCCTCTCCCAAGGGAGAGAAAATGGGGAGCCAGGCCCCATGTCTTCCCCTCACCCTTGAGTGCTACATGGGCTGTGGGTATCTATGGGTGCACAAGGAGGTTTTCTGGGGCTGGAGGGTACTGCTTGCCCCACAGGTGTGATCATCAACCATCTGCTCTGCACCTCGCTCAGGTTGCTGTCTCTCATTCAGGCCACGTAGCACAGAGCAGCTCCTCCCCACTGCAGAGCACATCCCTCTCCCACGGGTGTCCCCAGAAGGAACTGTCCCCAGCCTTGAAATAACCACAGATTCTCTGAGTGCCTCACAGCTCTTCTCCAGTGTGGGTCAGGGGGCTAGGCAGAGGTCTCTGTGCCCACTGGGGGCTGGGAGCCAATGTAAAACTCTGTGCTGGCAGCAGTGGGGTGCTGGGAGCAGTGGGGTCCTGGTCACCAGGCAGCAAGTGACCAAAGTTGGTAACAACCCCCATTTACCCCTCACCTGAGCCACACTGCCCTGTCTTTGGCGGGGCTGAACTGAACCCTTCACCTGCGTGTGTGTCTGGCTGGACACAGCTGTGTCTTCTGCCAGCATCCCTTTGATGCCAGTGGAGAAGAGAAGGGAAGAGGGACAAGACACTGCTGTGGAGTCCTGTGGACCAGACCACCTAAGCCAGCCAGGTCTCAGGCATCTCTGGGAGGCGTAAGGCAGTGGGGGAGAAACCACGCTGAGCCTGTGCCTCATCGACCTTACTCTGACCACCAAACTCCAGCAAGACACTGAGGTTCCTCAGGGACTGGTAGTCCTTCCCAGTTTAAGTAAAGAGCACACCTCTTGTCCCCAGTGACACCACTCAAGGGACCAGAGGGGCTCCCAAGGGGATTGATGAAGATTTTTAATGATGTGAAACAGTGCATGTTGCATTTTCTCAATCTACAACACAGACAAACAACTTCAGGCAGGAGCTTCCAGGCAAATCCATCCCAAGTGACAAGCAGCATGGAAACAGCCACCTGAGGAGCTGAGGTGTGGCACATATGGACACCAGAGGTGTGTGTGGGTGATTGGTGGCACCTCCCAGTCTGCTTCACTGGGGCTGCGTGGGTGTCTGGGCACATTGCTGGGGCCCTGAAGCAGGTGGCCCAAGGGCTCTCAGCAGGATGGGGAAGGCTGGGACAGATTGGCTTGGGGAACGTGAACATGCAGCTTCTGCTTATTCATAAGGACCCTGAGATTAGCTCAGTTTGTTAGAGCATGGTGCCAATAACACCAAGGTGAGGTCTTGACCCTGTATGGGCCATTCACTTCAGAGTTGGACTCGATGATCCTTTTGGGGCCCTTCCAGCTCAGTATATTCTGTGATTCATTTCCCTGTTTTCTGCTGTTTGGCACAGAGCCTGTGTTGGAGGATTATCTCTGTACACTGCACATGTACTTCTTCATTAACTGCTCTTCCCAGCCCCAGCTGATGAGCACCCAGCTCATGTTGCAGCAGCAAGAGCTATAGCTCAATCAGATTGTGTCCTTCAGGTACCTGGGAGCTGCAAGGACTAAGCCAGCTGCTGACCCATAGCCCCAGGACATGTCTGAGGAATGCTTCTTCAGGTGCTCAACAGTTACCTGGTGACTTCAGCATCACCAGGAGGAAAGTCTGGGACAGAGCTCCCTGGGCTTGGGGAGAATTCATGTCAGGGATGTCAGGAGCAGCACTTGCTTGGGATGCAGCAAGGTCACCTGAGGGACCTGCAGGGAAATCAGAGTGGGCAGCTGGGTCTGGAGGGGTGCCCTGGGACCCTCTTCTTAGTCTATGCCAAATGCTGGAGACACGTTCTTGGAGAGCTTTGCAAAGATCCAAACATACTATTATTTCCTGATCCCTTATTTTTTTAGAAGTTTTGGGTAGCTGGACCAAGCATAAGGACAGGCAAAAGGGGCTTGGAGCTATGTGATCTTTAAGGGCCCTTGCAACTCAAACCACTCTATAATGAGCACCCTGCCTGCTTTGCATGCCATTTGTTGGGTGAAATGAAGCACGTGCATTACACACTGGCCCTGCACCTTGCCAGAGGCTCTCAGTGCTGCTTCCAAAACCACCTGGATAAAGCAGAAGCCAATGTGATCACCTTCCTATTTTCAGCAGTCACCCAAATTCACAGAGTGCTTCCAGTTATGCGCCTGAACAGCGGAGCCTGAGGCACCTGCTGAGGTGGACTCGTGCTGTGACACACAAAGCCCCAGTTAACTCCCCATTACCTGCGAGCAGGTGAGGTGCAGTCAGCTGCTTGCTCATCCTCTCCAGGCACTGCCACCTCAGGCCTTGCAGCTCAACTCAGCGCAACTTTCCCAGCGACCTGAGAGCCTGGGCCATGCAGGAGTCAAAGCCACGTCATGCCCTGTGTCCCCCTGTGCTACCTCAGGATGCCACAGGGAAGGCACTCTGGTTTCCTTTCCCTTACTCAGTATCAGCAAACGCTGCTGTCCCCTGGGACAGAGGGGCAGTCTCCCCAGGCCCTCAGTGCTATCCCCGTGCACAGACAGAAGACACAGTGACATGGACCCCAGCTCAGCCCTGCAGGATTGTAGGCATGTGAGAGCTGGGCCACCGCGGCTTCCTGCCCATTGCTCCCTGTGCCAGCAAGATAAAAGTAATTTCCAGCTGTCGCACAGCACGGCTGCCATCCACCCCAGAGCCCCTGACCGGGCACAGCAGGGCCTGGCAGCCACTGCTGATGGCCCCAGGCTGGTGAGAAGCTCCTTCCTCTGCTTCACCGTCTGTGCAGCAGCTTTTCCAGCAGCAAATCACTGGGGCTACATGCTGCCCTGGGAGAGGACTGCCAATCCCTTCTGGCAGTAGAAGACCAGGGCAGTGTGCAGCAGAAACCGAAGCATTTCCCATCCCCATGGGAATTGAGAGAGAGTAATTTCATTCAAACCTGTGCCTTAGGGCATATGCCAGCACAAATGGGGCAGTTTACCCTGGAACACGTTCTGCCCTAATGGGATTCATTCTACTGCGTTTATTTATGCCCTCCTCTATGTCAGCAGGATTAAAGGTTAATTTCTGCACTCCTGCTGCAGCCAGCAGGAGCCATCTTGTAATCACTCCATATGAAACCAGGACAAGTAGAAGCAGCCAAACGAACCTCCATGCACAGCAGGAGCTCTTGGCTTCAGGCAGGGACCGGGATGGGGGTCAGGTGTGACTATGCTGTAACTTCTGGGTATCTTCTGTAGATCATCCCTCACTATGCCCAACAAGTTCAGCTCCTTGGACATTAACTGAAACTGCCATGGCCAGCTCAAAATGCCCTCTATGGACATCCCAAGCGAGTGGATTTTCTGCTTAGGACTGTTTCAAGCTTCACAGGCTTCTCCTGGCAAAGTGGGGCGGGAACTCTGCAGGGGGGCAGCTCTCCTCCGAAAATGGTTTACACTCTTCTGCAAGATCCTTCAATTACAGAAGACTAAATGTTATTTAATTGGTGACCTTGTGTTGAATAAGACACAATTAAATTCTACCTCTTGTGAATTTACAATGGGGAATTCTCACCTGTGATGCCAGATGAGTCCTAACTGTTCCATGCATGACTCAGACACCCAAACTGCTCCATTAATGACTGTTTAATAAATGTTCTGTCTTTATATAGACAATATGCTGCCGTGTGACAAGCCTGGCACTATGTCAAACCAAACCTTGGTCCCATGGTCAGCCCATGCTGAGGACAAAGACGAACCTGGTGATGCCAAGCATCCTGAGGGGCTGTGACACTCCAGGGATGTTCCTGGTGTTGGTCATCATGAAACCCCCGAGCCCCCCCTGTCTCGCAGGTGGGTGGGTGGCACATCCAGGGGTTTCAGGCCCAGCCCCCTCATTCGTGTCCCACCAAAGTTTCTTTTTGGATGAGGCCTCTGCAGCGCAGCAGCGAGAAGGGAGTGGCTGTCTGGGAAGCCTCAAACGCCTGTCCCTTCCCTTCCCTTCCGCAGGCGCCAGCACATCCCCCCGCACCCTTCCTGCCCCCCCGCGTCCTCGGGGCGTGCGGGCGGGTCTGGACTCTACCGCTTTTTTTTTTCCAATGGGTTGAGCTATTCATTTTCGTCCATCTCCCTCCTCCCGTTCCCGTTGTATCTCGGTGCCGGAGCTCTCCTCTTCCGCCGTACTCCTGGGGGTCTCAGCCCCTCCCCTCTACCCCAACACTCCGAGGGTCTGCAGCCTTTCCCTTTTCCCCCCGCGTCCCAGGGAGTCCCCAGCCCCTCGCCGCCGCCGGCCCGGGGCTCTGTCGCCTCCTTGCCCCCCGGCCCGGAGGAACCCGGCCGGCCCCGGCCTCGCCCACCGCGCCCCCCGAATCGCCGCCCTCTACCGGGACCCTCGGCCCCGCCCCGGGGCGGGCCCCGCCCTCCCTTCGCCC
>VYXF01005122.1:9052-30788 GCA_013397295.1 Polioptila caerulea | reverse complement strand
CGACGGCGTGGGGAGCAGCCCCATGGAGGACCTGCTCATCGAGCACCCCAGCATGTCCGTGTACGTCACCAGCACCCTCGAGGTGGATGGGGAGGGCCCCGAGGACGATGCTGCAGAGTGAGTGCACTTTGAGGATTTTGGGGGGCCAGCAGCCCCAGGAACCCACTGAGGGACTGGGGGTGGATAGTCAGTCCTACCTTCCCAAATCCTCACCTGCACCCAAGAATGTTTCACCCGTGGACATCGTGAGGCAGTGGGGGACATCAGTGTCCCCACACCCACATCAGGGAACACTCTGCATATCTTGCAGGGTGCCCCAGCTGGCACCATGCGTGTCTGGCAGCCCCTGTGTCCCAACATCCTCTGCTTAGGGGTCTCAGTAGCATATTCAGGTGGCCACGACTGCAGGACACGAGCTTGGCACTGGGCTGTGGTGGGAGAGGGCTGTGTTCATCTCCCTTGCCCTTCCTTAGCAGGGTCTCCTTGCACAGCCACCCATGTCAAGGCCACTCCTGCCAATGCTACCCGTGCCAGTGCCGCCTGTCACCTCCTGTCCAAGGGCAGGGCTTACACCGGGGGTTTGCGAAGGCACGGCCCAAGCAAAGCAAACCCAATGAGACAGGGTGGCCTTTGGGCACAGTGGCCCCCTGAAGACCCCTAGGTCCCCCAGGCAGAAGGGTGCTGCAGCCCCCCTCAATCCCCCACCTGGCCCCAGACTGGCCCAGCACAGGAGTATCCCACAGCTGTGGGGATTGGGATGCCACCAACTTCTCCTTTCCCCAAACCCCATCTTAGCAGTGGGGAAATTAAACAGAAATGCCCCAAATGGTCCCTTTGCCCCTCCCAGGACTGTGGGCTGGAGCCTTCCACACCCAATCCTGGGGCACACCCTGGAGCTCTGTGCTCCCGCCAGGGCTGCTCTCCACTGCCCCAGGGAAAGCCTGGGCCATGCTCACACTCAGCCCTGCTGCTGGACAAGCCCTGGCTGCTGCCATGCCATGAGGGCCCTGCTGTCCCCCCAGTCCCAGCCCTCCAACACTTCCCTGGAGTCCCTCAGTGGGGCAGGGGAGGAGTAAGAATTTGGGATGAGCTTTGCTGCAGGCCAGGAGACATTGTTCCTGGTTAGGGGACAGCATCCCTAGTTAGAGGACAGCATGCCTGGTTAGAGGACAGCATCTCTAGTTGGGGGGTGCTATTCTTGGCTAGAGAACACCATTCCTGGTTAGGTGACACTGGTCCTGGCTAGCGGACACCGTTCCTGTCCATTAGGTGACACTATTCTTTCAGGACTTCTCTCTTTCCAAAGTCTCCCTGGGGGCCAGAGCTTGATATCCAGAGGTTTAGGAGCGCCTCAGTGCTGGAGGGGGCGGAGAAGGCCCAAAGGGAACCTGAGAATAGCCAAGGCTCCAAAGGGGTCACAGTGGGATGGCGACAGACCAGGCTCAAGGGACTTAGACACAGTGAAGTTCCTGGTGGTGTCTGGATTTTTTCGGGTATCCCAGAGCCTGCCTTGCTGGCGCATCCCTCCCCTGGGCTGGCTGTTGGGGCGGGAGAGCCGTGCTGGGGGTTGGTGACCTCTGCCCTCGGGGGTGCTGCCGAACTGAGCCCGCTGTCTCCGCAGGGACGCGCTGGAGCCGCGGCCGGAGCTGCCCGTGGCGCACCACGGCCGGGCGCTGGCGGTGAAGGCGGCGGCCCTGGACAAGCTGGGCCAGGCGCAGCGGGCGCAGCGGGCCAAGCAGCTGGCGGAGCGGCACCGCCTGGGCCAGAAGGCGCTGCAGCGGCAGAACCGGGCCCGGCAGCGCCCGTCCCGCCGCACCAAGCAGCTCCCAGGGGCCTTCGTCCACCAGCCCTGCCAGCGCCACTGCAACTACTGACCTCGCTCCGCCGCGCAGGGGCTCCNCCCGGCCCCGGCCCCGGCCCCGGGAGTGCGGCCCCACGGACACCGGGGACACGGCAGCGGCTTCACGCCACACCCCGCGCCCGCACGCCTGGCCCACACTCCTTGTCTTCCTCCTGTAGCCCTCCCTCACCGCGCCCCTCACCCTCGATGCCGTCTGGGCCACGACCCCTGGAGCCGCCGGCATGGAGGGCCACGCCACCCCTCCCCAACAGCCTCGACAGCCTTCATGTGGGACATCAGCACTCCCAGGGCAATCAGCTGTTCCTGAAATCCACCTGTTCCCGGTGAAACCTGTTTGTCCTGATAAGCCTGTGACATCAGTGCCTTTCCTCACATCATTACTCCATGGACAGCCTGGCTGGAATGTCACAGAGACACCGAGCAGGAGTGACAAGAGCAATGAAGCCACCAGATTTGGGATTTTTAGGAAAATCTCATCAAATGACACTACATAATGCTTCCACCCTGCAAAACCAGCAAATACTCCTCTCCCTCCTTGATTTCTTAGCAACATTTTACCATAACCCCACACTGCCAGTCCCAAAGGGGCTTGTGGTTGAAAGCGCTGGTGGAATCTCCGTGGCCAGGTCAGCCAGATGGCTCCTGGTGCCTCACGGAGGCACATTTTTTTTATATCAACCTTTAAAGGAATCTCAGGAATCAAAGCACTGTCCCAGCGCAGGGCCAGAGCCCTTGGCTACTGTGCCAGGAGGGGTGGCCAGCCTGGAGTGGCATCACCATGGCTGGTGGTCCCATCTGAGCAAGCCACTTCCTCCTGGAGCCAGTCACCTGCCCCAGCCACACCTTTATCCCTATGGATCTGCCTGTATATGTATATATTTCTCTCTGTACCTTCACACTCAGAAGAGGCACTGTTAGGCTGAGGAGCGTTGTCTGCCTGGTGTCAGTCCCTGGGAGGGGAGAGGAGGCAGGGATCTGCACAGCTTCCCTGAGGTGGCCAAAGCATGTCCGTGGTGGTGAAGAGATGCTGAAGAGGAGGCCAGAGGGAAGAGGCTGAAGTAAGAACAAAGATGGATCTGGGAGCCACTGCAATGGGTCAGGATGGGGCAAGCCTGAGTGAGAGTATTGCTGTAACAGGAGCTGTAACAGATGCATCTTCTTTCCCCACTAAAAATGGTATCCTTTCCCATGAAGGGACAAATTCCACTGCTAGGTGATGTTAATTTTTAATGCAAATCCCTCCTCTCTCTGTGATGGACTCCTTCTGCCTTTGGAAGAACATGGTCCAGGCTTTTCACTGGCTCCAGCACCTGCTGAGACAGTTCCAAATCCAGCAGAAATTTGCTGATCTGCCCCTAGTTCACTCCTTTTAGGAATTGGTTTTGTACCCTGTGCCCTGGGAAAGCGTCTTGCTCATGACCAGCTCACAGCCTGGATTCCCACCCTCTGAGACAAGGAATACCCCCCCAACACTCCGGAATATTTTGATTTCACTGGCGGTCCTTCCACTCACCATGTTGCATCCCTTAATATCAGCTGGGGACCTCAGTGGATGGAATTGTGTTGAGCCCAAACTGAGACAGCTGATAGTTATTAATTCTTCTCAAGAGATTAAAGCCAAAATGAACCTTCTTAGTTGCAGCAGCCCCTAGTTCCTGGCCAGGGAGCCTGGACTGCAGTAGCTGGCTGCTGCTGCTCACCTGCAGCATTTCCCCTTCACTCCACTGCCCCAGCATTCCCAAAAGCACAGAGCTGGGGAACCGTGTGCCCTCGGCATGGCCCTGCCCTCCTTGGGCCTCACTGCAACCTCGCCAAGCCTGCAAGCCTGAGACCACACTGGCATCACCCTGTTCCATCCCTGCTGTCTTCTTGGTGAAGAGACTGACATCTTCTGACTCCAAGGGAGGGAAGTATTTACATCCTTTGGCTTCCTGGGCTTCACACTCAATGCCTTTTTTTCCCCGTGCAGTGATGCCTGGGACGGGCCAGGAGTGGGGCACGTGCAGGGCCACGGGCACGGGCACTGCCCCTGTGGCAGCACTCAGGGGCTGAGCCCGAGCTCCTGGGTGTCTGATGAGCTGCTGCCTTCCCATCCCGCTCTTCCCGTGCCGCTGGATGAGCCACTCTGTGCCCACTGGGCAGCAGCGTTGGAGGAAGCATTTTCTCTCCAGGCCCAACACACATCAAAGAGTGGAGAAGCCAAGCACTGTCCAGCCCCCAGCTTGGTCTCCACTGCAAATTCTCCTCCTGCACATGTGAGTTGCTGCCAGTCCCTCTGGAACACTCGAGAAATCAGAGGCTGGCTGTGACCCCATTACCCCCTCAGCAGCTCCCAGAGGAACAGGCTGGGGGGAGCAGTGGCCATGTCTCACCTGCCAGGCTCTCCCATGCCTGCCCAACTGCTGGATATGGTAACCCAGGAGAAAGCCCTGATGGAAATCCTCCCGTGCACCCTTCTCATCTGATGTGAGCCAGAAGCCCTTGGCCGTGTTCCTGGGGGACTTCTCTCAGCCTGGCACTGCCACCAGCACCCAGCCCCCCGTGCCCATTTCAAACAGGTGATCTTCTTCCTCCGTCCTGCTTTTTAGAAGCAAATTCAAACTCTTTCTGTGCCAGTCTGAGATGTTTTTCATCACTCCGTGCCCAGCCAGCACAGGAGATGAAGCAAATCTATTATCACACTTTATATTCAGAGTATGTTTATAAAGGATTAATAAATTAATATTAATGTTTTAATGAAGAGGTTAATCCAGACCCTGAGCCTCTGGCTGATCAGGGGAGTGCACAAACCACAGCAAATGAGCTCCTGCAGGTCCCCTCTGTTGTTTGCACTCTTGCCTTGTATTAACAACTAACACTCACCTGCCAACCCTTGCAAGGTGACTGTCACCCCCAGGGTGACCCATCCTCCCTATGCTCTAGTCCACCTGTGCTTTGCAGAAGACCTGCAGTGTTCTGCTCCTGCCCAGCAGCAAGCATAAGGCCTGGCCTGGTCCCAGGCCTCCTGCCCAGTGATGCCAGAACAAGAAAACCCATTTTCATTGAGGTTTTTTGTCTCCTCGAATCTTAAAACAAATGAAAGGTGCTTAAAAACTGAGAACTTCCTGTGTGTGCACCCATTTGCATGTGTAGATATTTCACAGCACAGTGTGGGTACTCAGTAGCTTGTCTGGGGGCTGAATTTTTTAAGGGTTTATAGTTTGGTTTTTTTTTGCACCCCGGTATTTGTGATGCGCTGTGTGCTGCTTCTGATGGGAAGGTTCTGGTTTGTAGGGAGCTCTTGGTGGGGTGAATTTTGCTTTCTCTTCTGTACTTGTGTAGGGCAAAACTACAGCATGGACTCAGGGACAAATCAATCTGCTGAAGTCTTTAAAAATGTCTTTTTCCCCAGGCTTCTCTGTTACAATGTGGGGTTTGGTTCTGGGATGCTGCAGGGATGTAGCCTGAGGCAGCACATGGTGGTGACAGGTGCTGCAGGGTGCTGTGACACTCCTGTGTGGAAAAGAAATTGTGGCCATTTGTGGTGGAATCATTCCTGGGCTGCAGCCCCTCTTCATTTGTTCATGCCCTGAAAATTCACCTTTACAGCTGAATGTGGCTGGTCCCTTTTTAGACTGGCTTGTGAACAACCAAGTACGGATTTCAGCACTGAGCCTCCTAGGGTTTGAGAAGTGCAGCAGAGCTCTGTTATGGCCTGACTCACCACATCACTGGGACCAGGAGACAACCAGGGCAGGGGAAACCATCAAAATAATCACCTGGAGAAATGGTGATGTAGGCAACTGAAAGAAATTTTTGTATTTCTTGCAATGAAAGCATAGAAAAGGGAAGAATTCCCAGTGGAGAGACCTGGGCAAATCCCTGTTTAGTAACTGCCAGCTTTGCAGGGCAGAGTGTCAGTGCTGGGCTTAGACACCTGAGCTGGCTCCAGCCCCAGCTCAGCTTCCCAGCCCCGTACTGGACTCACGGGCTTGGGGGCAGCAGGGCACTGGGACAAGCTGGGACAGTGCTCTCAGCAATGTCTGGAGCTTGTGAGACCCATTATGGAGGGAAGAGTCTTCTCACCACTGAGGCTCCTGTGGTGCAGGGATCTTCTCCAAGCAAGATTTGCATCTGATTTCCTGGTCCTGCTCTGGCTGCCCGATCCCCCAGCACGAGGGATGAACCCAAAAATGTGACAGGACCAGGAAGGACAGCCCTGCTGGAGAAGTGCCATCTCTTGGGATGTGCCAGGGCTCCCCAGTGCCCCCAGGCCACCAAGGCTCTGCCTGCTGCACTGGGAAAGGCCAGGCTGTCGCCACAGCGTACTCAGGACCCCTCACTGGCAGCCACAACAAAATTCTCACACTGAATTCTGGCTCTTGCCTGGCACAGCAAGGCTGGAGGGATGCCAAGGGAGTAGGGGCAAAAATCCTCCTCACTTGTTGCTCTGAAACTTGCACTCACAAATGCTCTTTTTAAGAAACTCTGCTGCAAAAGCTTCGTCTTGAAGGAAACCGATTCTTTCCATGGGAGTCCATGTTTCCTTCTCATTGTGGATAACATAAATGCATGGCTTATCCCAAAGATCACTGCTGTGGGAATCTTCTCTCTTTAAGCATGTTTCTCATCAATAATTTTACATTTACATCATACTGGTACTTTTTCCTCTTCTATTCAACTACTGGGAAGCAAAATACCCACTTAGATAGATGTCTTACCACACCAGTAAGAAAAAAAATAGATGAAAAAATGCTCCAGTGAGGTTGTAGGCTTAAGTCCCACAGCTTTGCAGTTGCCCTTCTGGATAGGTATCAATTCCATTGCCCTGCATAAAGTGGAAATTAAACTTCAGGTGAATCTATTGAAAAATAAGTGAATCCCCAAAGATCAAACATCTAATAATTAGGAAGCAGTAAGAATACCTAAGTCACCTCAAATCAAGAGAAATGGTTCTCAGCATATCCCAGAAGGCAGCACCAAGCCCCACTGCCCTGGGAATGGCTGGTGGCAGTCCTCAAGTCTTCCCTGAGTCTCTGGGCAAGAGGCCATCCATGTCCCACTGGTGCCACGGGGACTCTTGAGCCACCAGGGATTGTCATCTGCCACCACTCCCAGCCTCCAGTTTGCTGCTCCTTTGTTGCATGCACTCAGCAATAGCTGCTGGTGGCAGGAGGGAAGCACCAGGACCCCAGCATCCCCCCAGCTTCTCAGAGCTTACCCCCCAAGCCCTTCTCCACTGGACTGTGGTGACCTCCTCAGCACAGCTGCTGGCAGGGACTCGAGCCTGAGGAGGGACACCCACGCACTGGCACTGGCACTGGCACTGGCACTGGCACTGACACTGGCACTGGCACTGGCACTGGCACTGGCACTGGCAGCCCCTCCCTCCCAGGGGACTGCCACAGGCCTTAAAAGGGGCTGATCCCCTCAGGGCTTGTCTTCAAGGTGGAACTTTCCATCTCTCAGATCTGCTCCATACAAAATCAGTAAAAATCTTCTACAAAATCTTCTGTTGTCCTGATGGGCTCCATCCTTGTCCCGTTCCCATCACTGGAGTGGCTGCCACAAGTTGCCTGAATGTGGCTGTAGGAGCTGGATGCAGCAGTGGGAAAGGCTCTGCCTGTGTGAAGGAGCCCTTTTTGCTGAGAGGTGTCCTCAGACCTATGGGAGATGCCACCTTCTCCTCGCCCATCTCCAGGACCCCAGAGCACTCTCCAGCTGCAGGCTCTGGACAGCTGGGCATGGTTGGGCAGGAGGTCTCCCTGTTCTGTCATCCATCCATGCATCTCCATCAGCCTTTCTTTTTGCTTCTTGAAAGTGAAAAAAGTCATTAACTAAACCCATAACCCTCTCCTTAGAGGAATGAGGATGACGAAGATGAGCAGCTCCATTTAATAGCAAAGTTGGCTCTTATGTGTGATTCTCTTTTCAGTTCTGTGCAGAGTGGTGATGCCCAGGTGTCCCCTGTCACTCATTCTGAGCTGACACTTCCTGGGCTGGCAGGGGGGTTGTTTTTCCAACCCCATGTTTGATACAGGGATGCTGCCCCATGCTCCAGAGCACAAAAAGAGCTGCAAAGCTTTGACTCTGTTGCAGCTAAACCTGAAAACCACTCTGCCCCTATTTCATTGCATGGTGGGGGGGGAAGATTTTATTCTCTGCAAACGGAGAGGAAAACAGTGCAGTAAATTCTAAATGTAGCTTAAAAATGGGTTGCAAAGGAGAGCCCAAAGCTCCTCTGCTCTTTTGCATTCACCTCATGTACCCTTGCTGGGGAGCCACGAGCAGCTGTGCCCAAGTCTCACTGAATTCTTATCCTCAGCTTTATGCTTCAGGAAATCTGGGGATGAGGGAGCAGCACAAGGTGTAGCAGCAAACCAGTGAAATTTCCTCTTGTGTCAGAACTGTACTTGTACAGAGCCACCGAGCACTGCAATATTCTATCTGTATGTATCCACCTCTGGTATGTGCTTGTAAAACTCATGCCCACACATTACCCTTCCCCATGCAGGACTGACTGTACATGTGCCTTCACCCTTTTTCATGGTTTGGCATCTTTTTTTAACACAATTACAGAACTTGAATAAAACACTGAATTGCAGTTACAAGTCCTATGCAAGAGGTGACCAGGGAGTCAGTTTTCGATATTTCTGTATTTCTGTGTTGTTTTCAAAGTCACTGTGGGGTTTTTCAGAGAAGTCCAACAGAATGAAAGAATGAATGCCCCAAAAAGCGTTTTGGTTTTTTTTTTGGGGGGGGTCTTCTGGTTTTTTGGTTTTGTTTTTTTTTTTTTTTTCCTGTTGTTGTTTTTTGGGGTTTTTTAATAAGAAGCATTTAGCATTTTGGATATACTAAATCTTAGGCAGCTTTGAAAAGCTCTAAACCCCAATTGCTCACCGGGCCGCGTTTGGAGAGCAAGCAGGAGCGGGAGCAGCAGGACGGACGAACGCCAGGACAGGTGGCTGTTCATGGTTGGAAAAGGTTGCCTTAAGCCTTCCCTAAAATGCCCCGGAGAATGTTCCCGTGGCCTCCCGCCTGTGCCCCGGGCAGAGCAGCTCCCGCCCCGGGCTCTGCCTTACACGTGGCGCGGCCGCCACAGGGGATCTTGGAGAGGAGGGAAAAAACAGCCCCACATTTTCTACATCACCTATGCTGTAGGACTGAGACTTCGTCTGGAACTCAAAGCTCACAAATTCCGTCCTTTTTGTGTGTTACGTGTTCAGTTGGTGTAAGCAGGGTTCGTAGGGAAGGGGTGTCTCCTCCTCGTAGGACATTGTGTAAACATTTGCCATGTGTCAACTGCCTGGGACACGTTGTGTAGTGTGCCCATGTGTGTGTAACCTGGTTTTGGTTGTTAGGTTGTAATGCCGTCTCTTGACTGAAAAAAAAATCTAATATAAAGAAAAATCACAAGAAATAAAAAAAATATATATATTTAAAATCTATTTTGTGTGTATTCCTCTAAAGTCTGCCAGTAAATCTGTCTGCAAAATGCTTTGATTTTTTAAAAACGCTTTTTAAAGTCAGTGGTGTGAGAGACAAGTAACAGAAAAACCTTTGAAGACAAGGACACACAGGAGAGGGGATGGCACAGGCTGAGGGGTTGGAGGGGATTTTTTCCCCTTCCCCATTACCAAACCTTGCCACTTAGCAGATAATGACAGAGCTAAAGCAGACGTCGATTGCCCTGAGAAAATCCCAGATCAGCCAATCTCTGCAGCATCAGCTGTTTCTCCAAGCACAGTGTGAGCGTTCTTAACACACCCAGGAGAGGCAGAGATGCCTCCAAGGTGATTGAGGGCTTGGGGATGAGGAGAGGCTGAGAGCTGGGACTGCTCAGCCTGGAGGAGGTTCAGGGAGATCCTGCCCTGTGTGCAGATTTCTGATGGGGGGAGTGCAGAAAACAGAACTGGAGCATTCTCAGTGCAGGGGTGGGGTGAGAGGCACAAATTGACATAAAAAAGAAAGAAAAAATAAATTTCACTTAAACATAAGAAAATGCTTTTTCACTGCAAGGGGGGTTGGCCACAGGAGAAGGTTGAGAGGTTGAGGAGTCTTCATCCTTGGGGATACCCAAGATGAGAGGAGACATGAGCAGCTTTGGGCAGGGGTGGGATGGGGCTTGCCCAGCCCAGTGGCTGTGCCAGCTCCTCCAGCAGAGCCAAGCCGAGGAGACACCCACGACCCCCCCAGCTGTTGGGAAAAGCACTTCAAAAGAAACGTTAGATTAGATATTGGGAATGAAAAAAATAGCTGGGAGTGAACTTTCACAGTTTTGATAAACCTTCTTATGGGAAAACCAAATTGGGCATCCTCTCTATACCCCTGGTTCGTTGGTGTGTGAACCTTTTCTGTGAAGACTTTCCAGTTTTGTGGACTTTGTCCTCATTCTCTAAAGCTTCCCATCCAACCTGAGCAGCAACAGGAGCAGCAAGGCCAAGCACGGAGCAGGGTGAGCCCCAACGGAGAGCAGGGACCCAGCAAAGATATGGGGGCTCCTGTACCCACATCAGCTGTGCCTGTGCAGGAACATGGAGCAGCCACGCTCTGGCAGGGAGGATGGAGACACTGAAGAGTGCCTGGAAAGCTGCCCAGTGGGAAAGGCCTTGGGAGTGTTGGTGACAGCAGCTAAACAAGAGCCAGGTGTGCCCAGGTGTGGGCAAGAGGCCAAGTGCACCTGGCCCATATCAGCCATGGTGTGACAGCAGGACCAGAGCAGAGACTGTCCCCTGTGCTGGGCACTGGTGAGGCACCTCCAGTCCTGGGGACAGTTTTGGGTCCCTCATGGCAAGAAAGGCATTGAAAGGCTGGAGTGCATCCAGAGAAGGGAACGGGGCTGGAGCACAAGGAGCAGCTGAGAGAGCTGGGACGGCTCAGCCTGGAGAAGACTCAGAGAAGGAACATTCACTCTCCACAACTCCCTGACAGGAGGGTGGAGCTGGGTGGGGTTGGGCTCTACTCCCAGGGAACAGGGGACAAGATGACAGGAAATGCCCTCAAGTTGCACCAGGGGAGGTTCAGGTTCGATATTGGGGAAAATTTCCTCATGGAAGGGGTTGTCAAGTCCTGGCACAGCTGCCTAGGACAATGGTGGAGTCCCCATCCCTAGAGAGATTTTTAAAAAGTGTAGGTGCTGCACTTGGGGACATGGGTTAGTGGTGGCCTTGGCAGTGCTACAGGACCAGATGGACTTGATGGTTTTAAAGGACTTTTCCAACCCCAATGATTCTGAGACACCAGCCTTCCTCAGTACCTGTTACCTTGTGCACAAATAGCTAATTTCTGTGATTATAAAAGCTGACAACTTCTATTTAACACCAATTTATATTTAATCAGCATTTTGAGTTACATACTTTTAAAATTCAGCAAGAAAGAGCAGAGGTGGCAGTGTGTGTGTGCAGAGCTCCCAGGAACAGTGAGCCTGACCTACTTTCCACGGCAGCACATCCCAACCGCCACGGCCGATGGCAGCAGAGTTCTTCACATCAAGGGGTGCCAGGCTGCTGCCTGGCTGAAGCCTTTCCCCCGTGGAATTTGGCTCTTTCCCTGCCTGTTCCCCGCTGAGAGCCCTCTGTGGGGAGCCAGGCTGCTGGGGCTCCTCTGCTCCCTGCACAGCCCCGGGGGCAGCAGGGTGCACTTCCCGCTCTCCCTTGCTTTGCAGGAACAGCTGCATCAGTTAATTGATTTGTGGTTAAACAAATTCCTTGCCAAAGCTACGTATAAGGAGCTTGCAGGCCTGGAGCTCTAAATAATCCCTCCAATTCTCCTGTTTGGAATGATGCTGCTGTTGTTGCTAATAATAATTCAACCCAATTTATAGGACAATAACATTTATTTAGAGCATGAGGGATTCCACATTATACAAACCCTTAAATTTATTTTTTGTTTCACTGGTCCATTTCTATAACAAATACATCAGATCTACTATATAATAAAATTATTTACATTTCCAAACAACATGGGGTTTGCTTATAAACCCTCTGACTGCTATTCACATACAGTACTTAAACAACAGCACATTACATTATTTTAATACCTAAAAATGACAACCCTGTATAATAAATTGTTTATGAAAAGTGGAAACAAATAAATTTACAATTGACTTCCCCTCCCCTTCCATTTCATATAAACACATTACCCTAGTGTGCTAACCCTGACTTCACTTTGCAAATCCAGGGGGTTTTAGAAGAACCCAGTTTTTATATCTATTTATCTGTTTTTTAGAAAAAGAAAAATCATTTATTTGGAACAGTATAATATTAAAATGACTTACTGTACAGAATTTTATTTAAAAAAGAAAAATCACAGCTCAAAATTGCTATTGGTAAATTCACACTCATTTACAAGTCTCATGTTTCCATGCAGTAATTTACTTGGATTTTCTTCTTTTTGACTGCATTGCACTGGCACTCGTTTCTGAAATCAAGAGAAGAAAACAAGCATGGATATGCAGTCTGTAAGCCATTCCCCAGAGGAGCACAGATTGCCCTGTCATTTTTCCAAGCTCACGCCAGAGTGGAAACCTTTGGAGAGCAGGATTTCCCCAGCACTGGGACTGACTCTTGAGCAGCTGTGACACCCTGGGGCCATCAGCCTGACACACACGAGGGCCCTGAGCTGCCCTCCAGACACATTCATGCAAACCTGACACAACAGCCTTTGGAAGAAGAGCCAAATATTTTTAGCTGTGCCCTCTGTGCCGCAGGGGAGCTGTATCCCAGGAGGAGGCAGAGCTGCAGGCACCACGGGGATGGTGCTACACAACCCCTGGGGAGGTGTTTTGGTGTTTTGGAGCCTGCCACGCCAGCTCACAACCCAGCTGTCTGAGCTCTTTGAGAGTTACTAGAAAACAAGTCTCTGCAGTGTATACTGAGTCACAGGAACACAGCTGATGCAAAAAGACACAAATGTGAACACCTGCAGGGCCACGGTGACAGCAGATGACATGTCCAGTGCACTTACCAAGGCACTAAGTTTCCATTTCAGAACCAAAAAAAAGAGTAAGGACCAAGGGCATTTGCATCTTTAGATCTTTTTAAAAACATGATTTTAAATGTTGGCAATGTCTCTTTGGCTCTTCATAATGTTTTCCAGAAACTATTGCAGCTGTGTGTATTTTAAGAGTCAAAAGAGAAAAAAATTTCCAAGCCCATCTAAAATTAGAACAGCAGCAGTACAACTCCACAGCCGTTACATGTGGAATTAGAAAAAACAATCAACATTTCAAAATTTAACAAACTCAAAGCTACAATAAATGTTAAAAGCAGCCCTTGCTGGAAAAGTACTCCAAAAAGGGAAAACACCAGTACAGTACCGATTTTCAGAAGTGAAACATCTCCATAGGCTCGACTCCAGCCTGGAGCCCTTCAGGCTGGAGTAGCTTTGAAGTAGCTTCAGCACCAGCTGTGACTGCCCTTGCTGCTGCTCAAGGCTCCATGTTTGGTAGGAGGAGTGGGGCCAGCAGTGCTCAGCCCCGGTCTCGGTCCCTTGGGAGCATTACCAGCACATCCCCAAACCCTGCATCCCAGAGTGTGCTGCACATATGTGGATAGGGCTGCTCCTCCCTGTGCTCTTCTCTCACAGTGACCCTTCTGCCTCCTCCTTCCCAAGGCTTAGCAACCAAGTTCCTACTCCAGCTGGTCAAAGTCTGCTTCTCACTCCCTGCTGATTTTTTTTTCCCATAATAATGACTTTAAACAGGCTCTGTCTCAAGAGATAACTCCTGCCAGCCCCATATTCCTTTTACCACAGATTAGAGGGTTTCTCAGGACACAGATAACATAATGAGCACAGGAGCAACCAAACCAGAAAAATTAATCTCTGATTCACTAACAAAAACACACAACAGAGCAGGCACAGGCAGCAAACCAGGTGACACTCCCGTGGCCACCTCACTAATGTACAGCCTGTCCTCTGCCACAGAGCACCTGGTTTGGCTCATTCTCCACAGCTGTGTGCCTGCAGGTGAGGCAGCACAGCCAGGTGTCCCCTGCAAACTGCACCCAGGTGTCCAGCAAAGCCCTTGGACACTGCAGCAGCTTCAGATGCATGATTTAAAAACAAGGGTTTTATTTACAGAGGTAAACAAATTACACAGTCAGCACAAACCCCTGTGAGAGTCTTGGCATTATTTAAATTTGATGCATGTTCCCACATTTTCAGAGTTTGACGTGTCACTGGTCGTCATCTTTAGGTTTACCCAGTACAGTGTGTGGGGCAGGTCACACACTCCAGATCCCCTCAAATGCAGGCAGGGATTTTACACTGGCTTCACATTTTTCAAACTTTTGTTCACAATCATGAAAGTGAATTTATTTTTACAATACAGACTCAGATTTTTCTGCACAATCCTGCCACAAGGAGTAAATGTAATTAAATTCAGCAGCCACAAAAGTGCAGAACATATAGGTCCCCTGTGTAATCTTTGGGAGTCATTGCACAATGACGTAAAGCTGGAATGCTTCTCTGTAACTCTGAAAAGACAATATTCTTACCATCACACTTTAGTACCTCCAGTATGGAAATGGTGGCTGAATTCAACTTGACTTCCTTTTATAATCATTTTAGATTAATACCTCTTTGTTCTGTATATTATCTTTAAAATAGTGGTCGAATGTTGCCTCTTGACGGTCTCTCTCTACTCTCTTGCATAACTTTGGTCCATCAGCATTTTTCTGACCCTTAAACACAAGAAGCTGACAGAATTAGCTTCAGCCTGGCACTGGGCTGTGCATATCACACAAATGCTGCATAATTGTTAAAGACTGTAACCTGGGTAGGAGTAAGGTACGTCAGCATCTGCTAATGCCATGGGTTAATAACTTCAGGAGTTCAGATGTTGTAAAGCAGAGCTGAGGCTCTGTGCTAGCACACAGCACTCCCTGATGCTCCTGGCTGCCACCTCAGCAGCCTCTGGAGCGTGCCTGAACCATGGCATTTGACTTGGCAAGAGCTGACTGTGCACTTGGGAAGACTTAAGTCTTGTGTCTTTCAGGCTTCAGAAAAAGGAAAATGTCACTTTTTGATCTGAGTACGGTCCTTCCAACAGCAACACATTTCTGCCAAGAGAATTCAACTAGGCAAGGTGCTGAACACTACAGTGGCGAGTGCTGCAGAAAACAAGTTCCACAGATGTACCAAAGAGGAATTCATACAGGATTAACTGCCAGTGCAGACGTCGGGAAACGCTTCAACACCAACCTGTGGCTAAATCCTTGAAACTAGAGATAAAGCACTCAAGGTGTACGAGCTGCAAACCAGCGTTAGAGGCAGCTACTGCCAGGGCAAACACGTGGGGAAGCAGGCTAGGAGCTGCCCTCTCCCCAGGAAGGGTGGCTGTGCATGTTACCTTTAGCTGTGCCGGATGCAGACGCGGGTCGCGAGGATCTCTTGCGCTGCCCGTTCTCTACAGTTTCCTGTGAAGTGGCAGAATCCTCTGTTCTTGAATTTCTTCTACTTGGAGTTTTAGACTTTTCACAATTCTCTTTTGTCTCATTACTAATAAAGTGGGACAAAATATTTCTGATGAAGTGTGAGAAGAATTATGTTTTTCTATGCAAGTCAGACAAGCTGGAGGATGGCCCGACACAGGTACCAGTTCCGGACTATTAGCACTGAAGACACGAAATGCTAGAGATACCAGAAGGTCTATCAGATGAAGAATGACCTGAGTAAACCAGAGTATAGTCCATTTCTATCAAAAATTATCAGAGGATACAGAACTGAGAAGTCCTCAAAGAGAATATTTTCAACATTAGAAGACCAAGAAATTAGATGCATTATAAATTGTCTGCTCTGTTTTCCACAGGTGCCACCATTACTGAAGTCTAGGAAAAGCAAACAGGTTACATTAGAGACTGCTGCAGTATGGGGGTACAGAGTTGAAATTGCAGATGAACACCAGGAGGAATTAAGAACTCTTCAGGGAGTATGCCAACTTTTGGGTTTGCTAAAAAGACTTCATTGATCCGAGGGATTTCTTCACATATTAAAAAAAAAAAAAGGTTTCTAAAAAACTTTCATCCAAGTTTTAAAGCTTGAGGTCAAAATGCTTTTTTTTTTTGTGTGTGTGTGTGTAACAGAATGCTTTTGACGATACAAAATAATAATTTTAGGTATTGTGGAAATCTGTTTCTTGCCACTGTGACAATAAAGGGAGTGCTACATTTTGTAATTAAATTCCACTTTTATTTTGTCTCTCTTAGCCCTCTAAACTCATCCTGAGCTTTGGGTGTTTTCTCCTTAATGCATTATTACCAGACAATTTCTGGTGACTAAGGAGATACAAAAGTTTAAAACAAACTTCTCTTGTGTGAATTTAAAGGTAAGTAATTAACTAAATAAATTATTCTGCTGATAATGGAAAAGAAGCAAGCTCATTTCAGGCCCTTTGGGTGACAACTTGCAGGATTTCAGGAAAGGGTGCCTGAATCAGAGACTGGAGTGAAGAAATGAAGACATAGCACAGGGTGACCTGTGTGTGACAGAGGTCTCACTGCAGTGTCACCTTTCAGACAAGTCCTGCTTTGAGGGGAAAGACTCAAACCACACAAACTTCAGGGTTAATAAAACAGTTTCTCAGTGGAAGGAGAGACAAACATTCTCAAGGAAGGACACATAGCATAGGACACTACAGATTGTAGATTATCTCAGATAACTGGTCTTCTCCTATGGAACTGGGGCAGCTGAACCAGCAGTCACCTACCTCAGAGGAGCCCCAGAGGGAAGCAAACAGGCATCAGCACCCCAAGTTCAGTTAGTACAGGTCATTTTTACAGATTCTAGTGACTAAATCCAGGGCTGGGATTGTCTCATAGGAATCAGCACAGAAATCACTTCCCTCCTTTTATAGGAGGAAATCAAGTTACTCCAAGTGAAAATACTTCTAGTGGTTTATGGGTTGCAAGATTCCCTTAAGGTTTTAAAGGTTTTTAATGGCTTTAAATGAGAATAGGTTTAGATCAGATATTAGGGAGAAATTGGCATGGGCTGCCCAGAGAAGCTGTGGCTGCCCCATCCCTGGATGTGTCCAAGGCCAGACTGGACTGGGCTTGGAGCAACTGGAATACTGGAAGGTGACCTTGCCCATGGGCAGGGGGTGGAATGAAGGTAAGTTTTAAGGTCTCTTCCCACCCAAATCATCTGTGATTCTATCAAGTTTTGTCCTGTATAATTCAACTCCAGGAGCCCACTGTATCAGCCATCACTAGACCCAGTTTGCCTGCATATTTTCCTTCTTTTCCAATCTTGCTCAGAAGAGCATCAATCAGAAAAACCCTGAGAATGTCCTTGTGGTAATCTGATGCGCTGGGTGAGTTTGGAGATGGTCACACAAGGGCACTTCATTTGGAGAATCTGCTCAGCTGCCAATGTCCCACCTTCAGCTTTTCAGAAAAATTCTACCCTGAAGAAAACTCACTGTGAAATTTCAGCTTGTCTTTGAAAGATGCCAATCCAAATGAAATAAATACAGTTAAATATTCCATTCAGAGCCTTTCATGATCTGAGGAAATGTACTGCATTCCCTCCCTTACAAAGGAAGGCACTACCTCATCTCCTGAGGAACCCAAAGAGGGGCTGCCCCTCTTGCCCTGGCCTAGGGGGCCACTCCACCCATGAGGGCAGTGTCCAAAACCTGGCCAGCTGTGCCAGCATCATTAGCCAATAACCTCCCCAGGGGCTCTCAATACCAGCTAAGTGAGAGCCTGGGGTGTTTAGAATCTTCCACATAGATCTTGGAAACAGTATTTTCTTCTGACAGAATACAACCATTTGAAATAATATCTTTTAATTACTGAACGTCTTAACCAGGACAACATGAAGTTTCTACCTGACATCAAGTTTTCAACTTTTGGCAGAGTGTTAAAAAGAAAATAGAGGAAAACTGTTGAAAACAACCCTCAAAGCAGAAGAACAAATTTTTGAAAGACTTCCTCTCAGAAAACAAAAATTCACTTGACAGCTAAACTGCAGGCTTTGGGGGGTTAGTTTTGATTTGCTGTGCAACCATCAAGACCCTTCCAGGACATGAAACATCCAGGCCTGAGAGGATGAGAGGAAACATTGCCCAAAGCACAGACTAAGGAAAAGGTTACCTTATATTCAGCAATGGTTTGGAACATTCAACTGGCCTGATTTCTTAGGAGGAAAGAAAAGATACGGCCAAGAAAATGAAAAGCAGTAGCAGAGGTTGAGCAATTAAGCAAAGAGAAAAGGACTTCCTCCCATGAAAGCTATATCTACTCTGAATCTACAAACTATCTCCTTACCTTTGACCAGCAACTACTGCAGCATTTGTCTCAAGTTCTACAAAAGAAAAAGATAATTTTAAAGTCTGCTGTAGAGGTACATACCTGCTGACAAGGCACGACTAGCTCACAGTTTTCTATCACATATTAGATCTCAAGGATAAGCTTCTCTCAAAGCAAATCAAGCCAAAATACCACATTGGCCAAGTGCTTGGTCTGATTACAGCCTTTAGGACACTGCAGTCAGCTAAGACAGGGAAAAATTAAAGCCCTGCAGAAGAAAACTGTAGAGAAACTCCCTGGCTACACTCTTTTCCCTTTTTAAAAGCTTCCATTTTAGACAGCTTATTTCTACTAAACCTTCTAGATTTTACTGATTTTTAAATCTTAAAAGTACCCACCTGGCTCTATTGTGCACGTAAAAAATTTGCCTTAACCCATCTGCCTCTCACAACAATATCTTCTAATGACAAACTTCTGATGCTCAATTGCACCTGTACAAAGTTGGAAAATATCTCAGGGGGGATGATGCAAAGAGAAGTCTGACCTGTTTTCTCTATCTCTCACAGTCATTTTGCACATACAGGTCAGGTTTCCTTTGGAGTCTTCACCTCAGTAAACAGCTGTCCTTTCCAGCACATAAAATGTCAAGTCTTTTTACTGTCTGTCTTTTAATTCTCCCCGTATCCACTGTATCCTTTGTTGAGAGGGAAGACCTATACCTAAACACAGGCCCTCTCATGAGGAAATCCAGAGATTTAGGGATTACCATTGCAATGCCATGGATGAACTCCCTGTGCTTTGTCTCACTGCCCAGCTCAACTCCCCCATCAAACTTGGGGCCAGTGGGACACAAACTGGGGCTTTGACTTTGACAGCAATTTAGCCCTCAAAGTTTGCTAGAGTGTACACAGTGAACAGAGGCACAAAAAAAAGTAAGAGAATAGGTAATGTCTGTACTCCTAGGAAGAATTTGCAGTGTTGGAACATCAGCCTCTTCAGTGTAAGTGGATATAGCACCATCTGAGAAAAACAGACATCTTGGGAACAAAGGAAGAACAGACTAACCAATCAAAGGAGTTACCTTTCTTCCCACCCAAAATTTAAACTGGAAGATTGCCCAACAGCAAAAAATGGATAGCATCAGTACTACCCCCAGCAGGAACCCCCTGTACAGTCACAGCAGCACAGGGCAATGAATCAGATGTGAAAAAATGAGGGTGTATGACCACCATTTTCTTAGTGGAAATTCAAAGAAAACAATTCTGTACAATTTTTACTTTCTGAAAACCCTATTTCTAATCAGATTAGAGATGGTAAATGGATGGAGAGTGGCACTTCCCATAAGTAAGCCCACATCTATCTGTTTTCCCTAGTCAGCCTGGGAATTACTTTCTTAAAACACCCCAGAACTGATGGTGAAACACCATGATAATAGATGGGAACACCATAAATTCATCTGCCAGGGCTCCATCCTGAAATACTGCTGAGGGAGGCATTAAAAGTTGAACACAAAAAAAAAGGATTACAACTCTAAAACAAGTTCCCAGCATGGCATGAACATATTTCTATATTCAGAAGGGTACAATGAAAGAAAGACCCCTCTTATTAGCTCTGCAGAACTTCCAAATTCAAACACAATATATTGCTACAAATCAAGTTCCTCCAATTTATCACTGAATATCTAAAACCTTCCTAAGGGATTTTTTCATTTTTCACTTGACCCCATTCTGAATCTTGCATAAGGCTTTGAAGACTTCCAAAGCACAAAGTAACTAGCAAAGAAAAACAATCCCAAAAGCACAAATAATAATAAAAAACCCTACCCAACCTCCAAAATACCCGGTGTGTTAATGACCACTGAATATGCATTCAAACAAATACATTTTCAGTTCCAAACATAAAAGGACATAAAGGACTTAGTTCACCTCTATTCTGCTTTTCCAAAGGAAGATTTACCTGTTCTTTGAACAGTACTTTCTGATGTTGCAACTGAACTTTTTTTCTGTGTTAAATGTTGAGAGGATGCTAGAATAAAAATGGAGGGAAAAAACATTATTGTCAAAGGAAGTGAAGGAGTTCCTGTTGTGTTATCAGGCTGGTACAAAATGCTGTCTCTCCCAGCTGACTGCACTTTGCCATTTACAGATGCCATATTTTAAAACTACCCTCCACTTCCCTCCCCCCACACACACCTCCTCCTTTTTAAAGCAGACTTTGGCAAAACTATCCCAAGCAAGTTTTCTCAAACTAGAATGAGTGATTGAAATGAAGTCTCATAAACAACATTTTAAAGGGTAAGTTTTTCAGCAGACTGTGACATTAAAGGAAATCCTAAAATTTTAATAGTTTAGTCTCCTTCTTTTGAATGTTCATTTCAACAGAGATTCTGAGGGAAAATAGTATATTTTTAATGAATCAATGCCCTCACTCTTTCAATTAGAGTCCACAACATGCTCCAGAGTTCCCTTGAAGGCCTTTGGCAATAAGACAACTTCAACCTTTCTTAGGCTGCCAAGTAAAAAAATCATATTTAAAAAAGTAATTTTAAAAAAAATTTTAAAAATTAAAATAAATTAAAAAATTAAAATTTTTTTAAAAAGTAATTTTTTGATGGGCTAATGCTTTCTAGTCTTCTATGTGATAGCAAACTTACAGAGGACAGGAAGACAAAAGGTTTAACATTCCTGCTTAAATAAAGACTATCACTTCCTAGAAAGCCAGAATTCCTTCTGTGAAGCTCAAAGGAAGCTTCCATTTTCCAGTGGCGTACAGCTACAACATCCAACAGCCACGGGAAAGGTCACACTGAGGCTGAAGTTTTCAGTTCCCCTGACATTTTATCATCCATGATTTTATCTTCTGTGTCTAATTCATGTTGAAAAGCACAACACTCACTCAGCTCACTTTTAGAGTGATAGGTTTATATCCATACCAGATTCAATAGATTAAAAATGGCATCAAGAAATAGCATCAATGTCATATATTAGGTCTGCCAGATGCTCAACTTAAAAGAGCAAAGCTCAGATGTAAAGGTATTTTATGTTTTCAAACTAAATGCATTTAACCTTTTCATTAATTTCTCTGAAATGAGCATTTAAGTTTTCCCCTAGACAAACTGGGGTCTGGTGTGGGTCATTTTTTTCTTCTGTTATGGACACTATTCAGCAATTTCCCTTGAGGATGAAGGTTATTTAGAGAGGGAAATAGTATTATTAGAATTAATTCAAAATATCATAATTAAGTCAATAAATTGAAATAATTTAGAAATCAAAAGTCTGTGGCAAGACCAAAGCAGAATACCAGTGTATCTCCCAGTATCAAAGGGATCCTAAGTATTTGTCATTACTGATGCATCCACTTTTCCTCCTTGCTTCCAACGGTTATATGAAGTTACAGAATCATATGTTCATGACAAACACCCCACTGAAGCAGTAAATGGAAAGTGAAATAAAACCCCTGGAACACAAATCTTGGCCAATACAAGCCTGTGCATCACCGAGCTGTTACAAACACAAAAGCAGCTGTTAGCCTGGCCTGCAGCTCCTGGGGTCTCCCGAGGCTGCCCCGCACTCACCTGCGCTCTGCAGCAGCTCCGGGGGTGCCGAGGGCTTCTCCTCGGCCGCGGCGCTCCCGCTCGGCTCCG
>VYXF01005120.1:192-12255 GCA_013397295.1 Polioptila caerulea | reverse complement strand
ACGTGGTTGTGGCATCTAACCCTGTATATATTCCCTTATGTGCTCCTCACGATGCTCTTTTTCAGAGCAGGCAAAGGGATCGGTATTGCTTTTTTGATGTCCTGTATTATATCAGCTTATGACATGATAATATCAAGGGCAATGAGGATCGTTTGGGATGTATATTCAGTGTTACTCTCCTGCCCCGGCCTTGGGTGCTGCCTCTGGGAATCCATTAATAATCATACCCAGCCTGTGGGGGAAACAGGGGAGGATGATTTTCCCCACCTGTTCACCCCCTTTTCCTCCTTCAGACCTGGTACAACAGCTATTGAGAATTTTGAATTCCCTTTGGATGTTAAGGAAAGCATGTTCTTGTTGCGAAGTCTCTCAGGTCTCCCCAGTATGGTCAACACCATGTTTAGAGTTGAGATAGATATTTCTAGGAAGATCATTCTGAGATCTACTCTAAGAGTAGATAGCCCTTAGTGGCATGGAATGTGGGAGGCCATGGGCCAGTATTTTGAGACATTCTCTGCTCCAGTGGTTTGGAAGTTCATCCCAAACAACTATGAGACCCTGATAAAGTGACAGAATATTTGCAAGGAGAATGCTGTGGCAACACCAGGGAGAAGCAACTTATTGCAGTGTGTTGGGCCCTGGTTATCAGACACTGCTCGATACTAGACAGCACCCTCAGGGAGAGGAGGAGAAAAGCAGAGAATAGGCACCGTGGCCACTCAAACTGCTGCTTAACCAGAGGAACAACCAGTGCTGGTAGCAGTTTCCCCTATACAGAAGAAGAAATCCAAGATCAAATCAGTTTGCTTAGTGAGGGATGAAGAAGTAGGGCTCTCACAACAGGAGGAAGAGGTAGGGCCAGTGATAATCACTCAATCCCTATATCTGGGTGAGCTGTGAGATATGCGAAAACATTTTAGTTGCCAGCCAGGTGAGCCCCTATTTACCTGGCTGCTCTGATGCTGTGATAGCACAGCCCACAATATGAAGCTATATGGTAGTAAAGCCAAGCAACTGGGATCCCTGTCCAGGGATGTGGGCATTGACATGGGGATTGGGAAGAGGACAGAAACTCTGGGTCTCTGGAGTTGATATCTGTCTAGTGTGAGGGAAAGGTATTCTCTCAAGGATGGTCTAGTAGCACATCCAAGAAGGTAGAATGTCATGGAGGAAGGTATCCAGTACCTCAGAGAATTAGCTGTGCTGGAGGTACTCTATAGGAATTCAAATAACAAGCAGTCCCCTATAGATTCAGATGAGGTCTGGTGTACACAATCCATGTGGTAGAAGTTTGCATGAAGCATGCCATCGTCATATGCCAATTCTTTGGCATTCATGTCAATGAAAGGAGATAAGACAGTGCTTGAGGTGACTACCTGACTCTGGCAATACGATCATCTTTTTTCCTCCCTACCAACCTGCATCTCGGCTGTGGAAAGACTGTCCAAGACTGCAGACAGATTGGAAAGACTCAAGCAAGTAAGAGAGGAAATGTCCCATGCTCCACCAGTATGGACCAGAGTCTCTGCTAGTGGGAGCAAGTGCACCCCTGCTCAAGAGAGACGGTCCATACTATGAGGTAACCTGTGGTTTTACCTGCATGACAACAGAGAGGACATGAGGAAGTGGGATGGAAAACCCATCTCTGCCCTAGCAGCACAGGGATGTGACTTGAAAGGGAAAACAACAATCATTAGAAATGCTTCAAGGATAAATGTTGTTCCAGTTTCCTGTGGGCAAGTCCTCAAACAGAACAGAAGGGCTGATGTTACTTCTGATTTCTTGAAGGGACCTCCAGATCATATTTACAAGTGAGCAACAAGTGCTATGACCAGGACTAGAGGGGATGTGCTTCCAGCCAGGTGGAGGAAAGGGACAATCAGATCTATTGGACTGTGTGCATCCTGGGGTGACTTTAGGATGCTTGTATCCCCAATTGTCTCTTCTGTTTGTGCTGGATATTGAGTTCTGCAACTTTAGGACTGGTTCCAAGAGTGAAGGGGGAAAGAAGCACAGAGTTTGTTATCAGAGACTGCACTTGCTCCCCTGCATCCTTCTAACAGACAGTGTTGTCTGCAGTGGACAGCAGGAGAGAGATCTCCTTTGCTTTTAGTTTATTTTTAACTAGCTCAGGCAGAGAAGTTCTCTGGACTGTGGGGTTTTTTTTTCTTTTTCCTTGGAACTGTTCAAGCCTGCTCTGGACTGAAGACCCAGAGGTGCACCAGGAGCTCACACTTGTGGCCCACCGGGCCTGGCCTGGGTCCCGGCATTTCCCAGTGCCAGGGGGACTGACAACAACTGAGTAAGCTGAGCTTCAACCCACGGGAGAGACTTTCTGAATTTGTCATTTCTTATGAGCAGCGAGAGGTTTTGTTGTTTAGTATTGTTAATTTTTTGTGCAAGGGAATGCTTTGCCTGTTAATTACAGTTTTTTCCACTTCTCTCTGAGGAAATTTTTTCCTGAACCAGTTGGGGGAAGGGTTACTTGAGTTTGCTTTCTAGAGGAACCCCTTTGGAGGTTTTCTCCCAAATTTGCCCTAAACCAGGACACTAGCACATCAGACCCACAAGGCTTGAGGGACAAGGTGGATCAAGTCATGTCGCAGAGCTGAAAATTGTCCAACTGGCTTTAGATACCACTGAACAAGAGAAATGGCCAGCTGTCTACCTGTACACTGACTTGTGGATGATAGCAAATGCTCTGTGGTAGTGGCTGGACTGATGGAAAAAGGCCAGTTGGCAGCACAGAGGTAAATCCATCTGGGCTGCTGAATTGTGGCAAGACATCACTGACTGGGTAGAGAAGTTGACCGTGCAAGTACATCATGTAAATGCACATGTACCCAACAGTCGGGCTACTGAAGAACATCGCAACAATGGACAGGTGGACTGGAATGCCAAGATTCAAGTGTCTCAGGTAGATCTGGACTGGCAACACAAGAGTGAATTATTTCAGCCTTGATGGGTCCATGGTGTCTCAGGTCATCAGGGAAGAGATGCAACATACAAATGGGCTTGTGATCAATGGGTGGACTTAACCTTGGACACTATCTCCCAGGTTATCCACATCTGTGAAACATGCCCTGCAATCAATCAGGCCAAGCTGGTAAAGCCTCTGTGGTATGGGGGATGATGGTTAAAATATAAATATGAGGAGGCCTGGCAGATTGATTACATCACACTCCCACAAACCTGCCGAGGCAAGCGTTACATGCTTACAATGGTGGAAACAACCACTGGATAGATGGAAATGTACCCTGTATCTCACACTACTGCCCAGAACACCATCTTGGGCCTTGAAAAACAATTTCTGTGGAAACGTGGGACCCCAGAAAGAACTGAGTTGGACAACGGGACTCATTTAAAAAATAGCCTCATATTCCCTATCAGGCACCAGCCTCTGGGAAAATTGAATGGTACAATGGACTGCTAAAAACCACAGCAGAGGCAATGGGAGGTAGGAACTTCAAATATTGGAATATACATTTAGCAAAGGTCACCTGCTTAGTTAACACCCAAGGCTCTACCAATCAAGCTGACCCTGCCCAATCAAAACCTGCATGTATCTTAGAAGGGAATAAAGTCCCCATGGTGCATATAAAGATTGTGTTAGGGAAGACAGTTTGGATTAGCCCTGCCTCAAGCAAAGGCAAACCTATCCATAGGATTGCTTTTGCTCAAGGACCTGGGTGCATTTGATGAGTAATGCAGTGGGACAGGGAAACACGATGTGTACTTTAGGGGGATTTGATTTTTTTGGTGAGAACAGTCTGTAATGTTGAATTGTACGATATTGTTTGCTAAATGACACTGCCATTGTATGCCATAACTACCATGGACAATGAGGGTGGACTGCTCCAGATACAGCAGTCATGAGCTCCTGATGCAGCTTGCAGCCATCTGTCAGCACACCAGCCCCCCTGCCCTGGAAGACACCTAGGACAGATAGAACCCACAGTCATGGACTAAATGAACTCAACAGACATCTTGGAGGGATGGCTGTTGACTATGGAAATGACACCTGTGGTAAATAAACACACACACAGTTTTTGTTTAGCAAAGTTGGTCACTGTTGATCACTGTTAATGTTTACTTGTTAGCTGGTTGTTAAAAAGTTCTTGTTAATTGTTAAATACTCCTAATGGTTTCTTTTTACCTTGTACCTGTACTACCTTCACGTCGGGAATGTCCTCCACGGCTTCCCCAAAGTGGCACCCGGGGCTGCGTACATTACCATATGTAAATAAGGGGACACTAGGTACTATGGGGAAACAAAAACCCCTAAAAACAACGAGCCAACACGTAATAGAGGTCTAAAAAAGAACATATCTTGGCAGTCAACAAGCGGGACTACTTTTCTATTCCACATTTACAGTCTGGATAATGTCACCATAACTGAAAAATAATCAGACTGGAATGGGACCCCTAGATGACGAGGCAACATGTGTCTTCCTGCAGACTCTCGTGAGGACAGAAGTCCCAGCTCTGTCGCCTGGCAAAGCTGATCACCTCCTCCTACATGTCACTTCTGGGAGCAGTGGTGGTGTGTGCGACCCCTCAGGCTCCCCACCCAGAGCTGACTTTTAATAAAGGCATCAAACAGGAGTCTGTCTCCTGGCCCTTATTTATAACAACACCCATGCTTGTGTGTGTATAAATATATAAATATCTATCTATACATATATAGAGAGAGTTGGAAGGTATAGGATCTGGGCTTGATGTAGATAGTAAAGAAAAAGAGATGAGTAGTGAGTGTCCCAGTTTTGGCCAGGACAGAGTTAATTTTTTTCACACTAGCCATGAGGGGGCAAACCCTGGAGCCATATGGGTATGTCTAGGTTGTTATTCTATACAGTCTTAAGTTATTACCAAGTGGGAAGTAAGGAACTCTCCCTTAAGAAGAGTGGCATGGCTTGGGGTCAAGAGAAGCATTGCTGGAGGGGGAAACCGTCTGCCATTGTTCATGATGACTGGGGTTTTTGGTGAGCATTTTGCATGTAAATCACTCTTACTTTTGTACACTTTTGTTATTAATATTACTGCTGTTACTGTTTGTTTTCTTATCTTATTGCTGTTTCTAGTTGATTGTTCTTATCTCAACCCATGATCTCTGCCTTTTGTGTCTCTCACTGGAGGAAGGAGGGGAGTAGCTCATGGTTTTCTTTTTAGTGGTAGTACTTAATTGGGGAACACCATTCCTAAACTTGGATAGAGTGGATGCCAGACATAGGGATAAGCCCATCCCAGATTCATGGGTGCAGAACAGACTACTGAGAGAGGGCCATGTTATGGCCAAGACTGAAAGAGGAAGGATCTGGGCTGCCTAACAAGCTGGCTAAAATGACAACTGCCCAACCTTGCAGTGCAGAAAGAGTGGGCAAGAGAGGATATGGAGAGGATGAGGACTCTGTATGGTGATAGCAAATAACATCATCCCATCAAAGAGCTGTCCCTGAGCTCCAAAGAGACCTGTCCCCCAGCCACTACTACCCTGGAAGAGTCAGTGATCTGTAGGTCCAGGAGCAAGCCCTCACACCAGTGCTGGACACTGATCTCCACCCCCCCCTCCATTCAGAGTGACAGCAGAGGGGATACTTGCCCATGATCCACCCTTCTCCCCCTGGACACATGGGTTGACTTCATCACTCTTAATGAACCTACTGTATCTGATCAAGTCCACATGTGAGCTGGTCCCTCTGAGCTCCTTGCAGAGCTGACAGGGAAAGGACATGGGTATCCTCAGATAGGAATCATTCAGCCTTCTCTGGATCTCTACACTGAGATGGAACAAATCATGTCCCAATGTGTCCATGCCTCTCCTAGGGCAAGAAATTTGAGTGATCAGCCCACACAGAGGTCCTGCCTTTACTCACATGATCTCCACACTGAACTGTAATGTCTGACTTGAAAATACTTGTCAATGAGGAGGGGTTCCAATGCCTGCTAGGTGCCTAAATTCAGGTGAGATCCCAGCACAGTCAGGAATCCCTGCACTTCTAAGCCTGTTTGGACAAAGTCAAGAATACAGTGGTGTTAAGAGGAACATGAACAATTAGGGAGTCTACCTTTCTCCTGAGGAGCTACTGCCTTGTTTTTCATCCAACAAGGAAGCTGGATGACAAGTGTAGCCTGAAGACAAACAAGCAGTTTATTATAACTTCAAGCATATGACAAAAAGGGTCAAAAATCAGTAAGGAAACAGAAGGACATGAGCTGCAAGGTAATTAAGATGCCAAACTAAATTATATCAGTGCTGTCTTCCAAGTTTACCCCATAGCACCAGTAAAGTCCAGCATTTGAAAAATGCCATCTAACACAAGACAAGGAGCAGCTGGCCAGCAAAGGCACAACCACACTGTTCAGAGGAGGGCAAGCCCATCCTGGAGGCATGAGTTAAACAAACTGAAAGCCAAAAAATGCAAGATTCCAGTCTAAAAACCACTTGAGACATGTCCCAAAACACTCTGATTATTTTCTAGCATCATTTACAGCATGTCCTCATGACATGCAGCCTCCTTTATCCTTTGTGAGCTATAGCAGCTTCACAGGGAGGAAGGGGAGTATTTTGTGTAGGACATGACCCCCTGGGTTGCTTTCTCTGATAAGTATAGACTTTGTCAAGGGCTTGCAGTCCAAAGACTGTATCTAGGACCAGGAGATTTGGCTGTGACACATCCAAGCATGAAAGTCTTTCCAAGCATTTGCCAAAGGGAGTGAAAGAAAAATGCACTGACTCAGTCCTCCCTGTGATGTCTTCATGACGCCAAGATGGTTATGTGGTCTCCTCCAACAAACCAGCTGAGATGAAAATGGAGAGGGTGATGAAGACCAGCTCTGCATCTGAGCTGCACATCTCAAATGCAGCAGAAAACTGATCCTCCCTGGAGTGCAATAAAAAGATCTTATGAATGGGGAATACTTATCTTCAAAAGATTATTTTCTTCCAAAGTCGATTTTTGGCAGCACTTAGGTGAATTACTGCCCAAATCCAGCTACAGATTTATGAGTAAGGAGAAATGAAAAGGTTACAGCTAACAAGCTGAGCCAAAACAACGACCTCATGAGCTCCTAGCCATGAAGCTTTCGAAACAAAGCCTATTTAACAGTAAGAAAAAGCACCTCAGATGAGCTTTGAAAAGATGGGGCAGGAGAAAGCTTCAAAATACCAGTTGTGGTGAAGGAGTTCGTCCACTGCCAAAGCGGAGACAATTTGCCTGCCTGTGCATGTCCACAAGATAGTAGTGTGCCATGGTGCAAGAGCATCTCTGGGGAGCAGATGAACCCATTCTCCAATTTCCAAACAAAAGAAGAGGATTTTAGGGGTAGTTGTTTTGGGTTTTGTTTATTTTTTTCATCTTTTAATTGCCAAATAGTTATAGACTTTCCTTGGAATATTTTGTTAAAATACTATTGATAGATTCCAGCAGCAAAACTCATGAATATATATTAACATCCAGTTATCCAGAATATTCTGCTTAACCCATTGGAGGCGTCACTGTATCTCTCCGTAGAGATACACATACAGAGCTGGATGTACACTACAAATTAGTTCTAGATTCATGTCCTATTATACCTTATCATCAAAGGAACACAAATTTCCAAATCAGCCTGCAAGACTCACTACATCTCTCAAACATGATACTCTTAACCCTGCTATAGCTGCTGAAGCACATTCAGCAGCAAAACATTTTCATCTGAGTCATGTTGAAGGATGCTTGGAGTGGCCCAGTCACACTTGAGGATACTTGGACCACCCCAGTGGTGCTTGGAGGGTGCTCTGACCATCCCAGTGGCACTGGAGGATGCTCAAATTGGTCTCTCCGTCCATGTACAGTTGCTGTAATCAACTCCTGAGTTCTTAAACAGAGAACAAGAGTTTATATATATCCAACCTGAAAAGCCTCTTCTTCAGGATATGACACAATGATAACCACAGTGTGGGACAGCCCCATAGAAGGTGAACTTTTCTTTCATAGGCTCACCCAAATATTTTCCCTTATGCCCCCACACACTGCTCCACAGAACCATTTGAAACAAGAGATAAAAACCAACAAAATCACTGTTGGCATTGCATAATTACATTTAAATCCAGTTAATTATATGTCAAGATTAAACCAGCTGTCTGCAAGTATTTCACTTGTCAATGTCAAACAAGATAAATCCTTACGCAGAACTACCCAGCTCCTAGTTCCCACATGCACATATGACTGTACATGCCTATGTAAGCATGTCTCCAAAATAATGCAGAATTGTGCGAGTCTGTCCAGAGGCACAAACAAAACACCAAATCCAGCATTCCTGCTAGGTTTTCAGCTTAGAGATGCCACACTAGCAATTAACCTAGATATCAAGGTATATGCTGGAATTAATTCACTGGAGTCAATGGACTCAACCAGGTGTTAGGACAAGATAAGATGACAACTTCACATTAGGACACGATCAGGTGATAACCAGACCAGGAAGATCTGGTTTATTTAATAGTTGTTGAATGAAAGTTAAACTCTAGAGAAGAAAATCAGTTCCTTGCACCAAAGATGGTTTGATTTCTCATTTCCAATTATTCCTCAGGGAAAATCATCTTATTTTACAGAATTACTGGGGTCTGTATCAACTGAACCTGATGTTTTCTTCCTGTGACCTGAAGTCCAGACATATCAAGCATGGAAGAGACTGAGCAGGAAGCAGCTTCCTGGCAAAGTTAGCTGCACTTCTCCACTCCTTGCACTGATTTGTGTATTTAGTGCCAGCTAGCTGGCTAGCTAGAAACAATAAGGCAGATCATCCTATGTTTTTCAGGATGAGCAAAGCTCTTCCTCACATGATGCATGAGCAAAAAGCCCAACTAGCTCTTTGCTCAGCACTGAAAAGGGTAACACTACCAAAGCACATGAGATCTCTCCATCCTCTCCTCAGAAGGCAGAGGAGACCAGCAAAAACATGATGAGCATTCTCAGAAACTTGCCCAGCCCAGGACACTCAGATCTGTTGAGGACTTGGGCTCTGGAAAGTGAAAAATTATATGATGCTGACAAATTGACTTATTCAATTAGACTTTTTAACTGAGGATCTCATCCTGCTATTTCCCAACATCCAAACATTAAAGGTCATTTAACCAGAACTACTGAAACTGGGCTGTATAGAGAGATCTGGAGAAGGAACAGGCTGGAGAAAACATGCAAGTGGATGACCACTGAATTTAAACATACCTACACTGCATAGGGGAAACATCTGGGTCAGCACATCATCACTGCTGGCTTCCTGGCAGCAATTTATTTTGGAGCTGTCAGGAGGATTGATGCTTTTCAGAATCTCCTTTACAAAAATACATGAGCTTTGTGTACATATACCTATATATGTATGTATATATATATATATACTGTCCTCAACATTTCACCTCCCAATGAAATCTACATGATAAATGCCCTCACCCAGCATTAAGGGTCATTTCAAGGCTTGCCAAAACCACAGGCATAACTCTCCATCATAAACCCCAAAGGACCATAGCTTGGCACATCCAACCCAGCAGTTTTTCCATTTCTGGGGAGGGTTTACTAAGGATAGGTAAGGTAGGGAAGAAGCTGCTGGTCTCCACCATAGCATGGGCAGGAGATGTCCTCATCACCTACCTGCCACACTGGAAGGACTTTGGCTATGTCGTTCAAGTTGATGCTATCACCATCCTCGAATTTCCCTTTTCCAAGCCTGTGGCAAGAAGAAAACAAACAAAACCAAGTGAAACCTCACTGGAGCCAAAGTTAATTTTCTATTATGGCACATGGGAAAGATTACTTACTGCAAAGGACTCTCATGAAAACCAAGAGGGTCTCTGAAGTGGGTATGCTATGCCTTCAAAACACTCCCACGATGGCACAAAGCCATTAATACAAAATTAAATGCTTTTCTCAGTCCTGCACCTGCATCATCTGCAACAGCATTCAAATGCTTTCGGTAATAGCAGCAGCAAGAAAACCAAAGGCAATTCTGAGCAGTAGCATTGGGTGATTCAACTCCCAGTTAAAGAAAACCAGAAAGCACAGCTCATGTGAAGTAAAAAAAAAAAAAAAAAGGACACAAAATAATAAAAAATGTTTCCTTTGAAGCACTTCTCATTTGCTGGTCTTCCACAGGAGCTCCAGTTCCATGACTGAGAAAGGTGTTGGTAAACAAGCACAAGCATACATCTCAGACAGCAAACAGTAAACAGTATAAATACAAGCATACAATTTGTAAATAAAAAAATTGGGGTGAGAAGCCAAGCACTCACATATCAAACACAAAGCTGGCAGCTAAAGGACTTTCTTGTATCAAGAAAGTAATCAAGTCAATTCAAAGATAATTACTAACTGGATGCAGAGAGTTTGCAACGATACTGAAGAAGAAAAAATGGTCAATAAATATCATCCTTCCACATTTGTAAAAACTTAAGGTGATCTTTTTTATTATTCAAGAATTATAATGTATTTTTTGATCAATGACAAGATCTTGTTAAATAACATATATTAAACAGAAACTTTACTAGCAGCAGACCCAGGTAATCAGTGCCTGGAAGTCAGAGAACAACATATTTTGGTGGAATTACAGCAAATGGGGGAGAAAAATCCAGAAAAATGGCATGTGCTGAAGTACTAGGTTCAAAAAGCAGCAAGCTGAAGGGAAATAACTAATTTAATTAACCCCCTAATTGCAACCTTATCTAGTGAAAGGTGTCCCTGCTCATAACTGGGGGGTTGGAACAAGATGGTCTTGAAGGCCCCTTCCAACCCAAACCATTCTGTGATTCTATAATTTATGGGAAATCAGAGGTGTTCAACAACCGACTTTCCCTCATAGATGAAATAGTGACTTTAATTTACAAAAGGAAAAATATAGAAAATATATATACATATATAATTAATTATTTGTATATATATTTATATATATGAGAAAAATCAAGTAAAACATCTGTAAACAAGTAATATCAGTTGCAGGTACAGAATGCACAAGCATATTGTAGGAAAAGGTGTGGGAACCCAGGGCATGCCTTTGACTGCCCTGGAGGCTCAGAGACCCTGGCAAGGGGCTCAGAGACCTTGGCACAGAGCCCAAGACACCTGTGGTTTAGATTCTAGCCCATGGAAATTATTATCAGCTTTATGTGAAGAATTACAAGTCACAAGAGTTTGAATAGAATAATAATTAGTTTGTCACAGGGTGAAAAAGTAGATTTTGGGGTTTGTTAGAATGGTGTGTAAGTGAAGACAAGATGGAGGATTCTAGTGGCTTTTAGGCTTCTTCCTTCTCCTTCCCTTACTCCATTTTCCTGCTGTGATGGTGGCACTGTTGATTGGTTTAGAGTAGAAACTGACTGTCTAACATAGGTGATAGGTATTGGAAAGTTATTGTAAATAATGTACACATAGTTTTTAGTATAAAAAACTAACACCACTCCATGGGCGGGGAGTGTGCCTTGGACTGACCTGCCAGACAGTCCCGGGCAGGTCAGAGAAAGAATGTTATAGATAAGGAAAAATAAACAACCTTGAAACCAGAGCTGAAGACTCTCAACTCCTTTGATCTTGCAGCTAAGAAAAAAGGACTTTTAATATCTTGGGAGCAATTTCTGTGACTCAGAAACCTGACAAAAGGTTGTCTGAAAAGGTTGGAGACTGTCCCAGGTTGAATGTCTGATGCCAGATTGTGGCATAAAGGCAGGGGATGAGGATATAGGGATTAGGGGGATGAAGGCAGTCTTCCTCTAGAGACAGCATGCACATGTGAGGTTGAACTACTGGACCACAGGCAGTACTGGCAGTCATGTTTCAAAGAGATGTTAGAGAAATTTCTTAGACTACAGAAAAAACTAAAGTAATACATGGGCTTGGGAGATATCTGGAATGAAGAGAAAACATCAGTTACAAAAGGTTGTTTGAACTAGAAGAGTAAAAGCAGAGCAAGAGATAATACTGGAAATTAAAGGCAGATGAATTCAGGTCAGAAATGAGGTACAGTTCCCCAGTATTCCCTAACCACTCTGCTTTGATTATTCATCATACCACCAAACTCAGAATCTTCCAATAAAAGCAC
>VYXF01005117.1:51062-66959 GCA_013397295.1 Polioptila caerulea | reverse complement strand
GTGGCACTCGGTGCTCTGGGCTGGTGGGGATCCGGCACAGATCGAACTCGATGATCTTGGAGGTCTTTTCCAACGAAAATCTTTCGCAACGATTCTGTGATTCTGTGAAGAAGAATAACTAATAAAATGAAGGTTTCAGGATAGACAGTGAAAGAGGATGAAATCAGTGTGGGATAAAAGGATGTCACAGGTGTCTGTGTTTAATATTGAGAAGTCCAGACAAAAATTATGAAAGCTGAAAACTTAGGTCTGACCTCCAACTTTTCAGTACCTGCTTGTGAAACAGCAGAAAGAGAGTAGAAGCCCAGGAGGCTTGAAAGGAGAGATTTGAGGTCTGACAGGGGCAGTGTATGTTCTGCCCAGGTTTTTGGAGGGGAGGCAGCTGTCTCCATCCTCCCAGCTCTGCCTGTGTGCTCCGTGGGGCACTCCAAGGTTTGCTGTGTGGCACTTGCAGGCACTTGGGAGCTGTTTGCAGGGGCACACAGGGGGTTTGCTCCGTGCCACGTTGCCTTGGCACCCAACACGAGAAACACATCAGCTCTGGTGGCTCAGGAAAGGGCTGCAGGACACCTGCAAATCCTGGGACTGTCTGCAGGGCTGGGAAGCAGGCAGTGGGGATGTCAGGGCTGGGTAATGCACAGCAGGCAGGGCACAGGGCTGTGCAAAAGCTGTGAGAATCCAGCAGGGAATGCACCAGCTCCGTGCATGGGTGCCAGGGCAAGCGAGGCTGCTTCTCCTGGGGGATCCCAGCGTTTGCCTCTTCCTTGGGCTCTTCCTGGTGGGAATCACTGCTGGTACCCCGGAGCATTACACACTGAAACAAACTGTTTTAAACTCATGGCTGAAATCCAGCCCTGCTGCTCCAGATATTTCCTGCAGAAATCAGGGAGAGGAAGAAGAAGTTGGAGGTGGCCACAGTGTAGCTCCCACCAGGCCCCTTAATACCCTGGTCTGGGCATTTTAGAAAGAGGTGGGTTTTGCTTTGCTCTGGTGAAAAATCAGCTCTCAAGCAAAGCTTGAAGGTCACTGCTCTAAGTTGTAATGTTCCTGGGCTGAGAGAGCCCTCTGAGCAGTGTGGAGTGTCAGGAGCACCTTCACTTCCACCAGCAGTTCCGTGTATTGGATTGCCTCTCTCCCCAGAGGCATTTTGAGAGAGCTTCCCTGCAGTCTCCTCCCTCCCTTTATTTACCAGAGGCAAGGCCTTGTGCCAAATGACAGATGAGATGTCTTAATCGCTTGGCTTGTTTAATATTCATGGTTAAATATGCACCACATCCTTCAGCTGCTCTGGAGTGAAAATGTTACAAAGATAAAGGTAATCTTCTGCTGCTTCCCTCCAGAGCAGGAAGCACCACACTCATTTCTGAGCACTGTACACAGCCTGAAACGTAATTGCTCCATCTGCCCATCCCCACATACATTTTTTTTTTTATTCCAAGTGCATAAATCTCTGCCCCTTGAGGAGCTCCAGCAGATGGATGCTGGTCTGATTAAAGAGCTGATAATGGCTGTTACTAATGGGAGCACAGTGGTGAGTTTCAATTTGCTGCTTGCAGAAGAGTGGATGTCCACCACATCATCACCACTTTTTGTGAGGCCTTGGAACACAGCTCCTACTTCACCATCAACAGGAGCAGCCTCTCCATACATGGTGAGGAGCAGCTTGTGCCCCAGTAATTCTTCAGAGCCAGACAGATGATAAAAGCTATTATTGATCTGTGAAATTCATTTGAGGTGAAATTATCTGTAAAACACACGGATGAAAAGCCTTTCTCTCTCCTTATATTGCCCCTGCTTATCCATCCAGTAAATTTTTCAGACAATACCCACAGATGACATAGGAAGTGAGGTACCACTGATCCAAAAGGACAAAACCAACTGGTCTTTTTGACAATATCTAGAATCAGTTTTGCAGAGAAAAAGGTAAAGAGATGATAGAGGACATGGATTAAGGGGTTTATCAGCTACCAGTGGAAATGAGTCCCTGAACACAACCATAACAAGCACTGTTTAAAGTCATTTAAATACACATTACCCTCTGCTTTGCACTGATAATTTTTCCATGAAAGAGAAATCCCAAGAAATAAATGAACATGTGAGTTCTTCTTCACAGGGAGTAGTTTTCCTCACACACCTGTGGGTCTGGAGCTCAGGAGAAAGCCCACACTCTGCCAAACCCAGCATGATGGCTGATTGTACAACTTCTTTTTTTTAATATGTAACTGAAGTAAATAACAAAAAACCATTAACTTCCTGACTAAGAGAAGCTGAATTCTGTTTCACAAGTCACCTCTGAAAAAGAATACCAAATACTGAATCCCTGATGCAATCACTTTGTCCAAAAAATGTTGTTATGAGCTGTCAATTAGAATCTCATGCAAAATTACTTCAGAAACATATTTGTGCTCTGCTCTATATTTTTTTTTTTTTGCCTGTTACACTTACAGCTGTAAATATGGAAAGTTACATATCCTGGTAATTAGAAGGATCCCAACAATCTTGTGGTAGTGCTTTGTAGAGTGCCTGCCCCCCTCAAACCTGGGTTTGTTTCAGGGACAGGTCCCCACAGGGCAGGTGGCTGGTGCTGCTTCCTGAGTCCCACCTATGGTTTGGTTTGCTCCAGTTTTTTAGACTTTGGGAAGAGAAAGAGAAGTAAAAACATATTTTTTTTCTCTCAAAAATGAAAACTTTGACCAGGTAAAAATTAAGACAGTAACTAGACCTCAACCTGGAGCAGTCACACAAACCTTCTGCTTCACTCATGCTGGGCATTTACTCAGCATCTCCTTGGAATTGTGAAATGAGGGAAAAACTGAGGAGGCCCCTGGGGTTAGAAGCATCCCCTTGGGCAGTTGATCACTCTAGGAGTAGGAATGTACCATATTAATATTTAATGCTGTAAAGTTCTTTTAACAGTTCTGATTTAAAGAAATACGAACATTGATCTAATATCAATGTCCATCTATTAACGGACAGAAACTCTCCAACAATTTGAAGTTAGAAAGTGTATGTTTATTTCGGCCGGGCAGAGCACTGGGATAGTTCTCCAAAAGTACCCTGCGAAGTTTCATAGGTGATTACAGGGTTTTTATGTACAAAAATGTTGAATATACAAAACACAAATGCATATTCATACCCTTGTCACCTCCCCTTCTCTGCTTCGTATGCTAATTGGCAAGGAGGCTATTAAGCATGTGTAGTTCTGCCTTCTGAAATGAGTCTGGGGTCTTTTTCGATGAAGTGAGGAAGTAAGATGAGTCTTCTTCGCTCTGACTTTTTCACCTCTCTAGAGTATACGTGGCAAACGTGGCAAACGAGTCCTTGGTAGAGCTGGCAGTTTCCTGCACCCCATCTGTTTCCTCTCATGGGGGAAATTGGCTTATTGTTTAAAATTGACAAATTGGTTATTTAGATCCTGTTTTGTTAGGTCTCTTTAGCTGACACAGTATCTACTGAACTGTATCTGGCTTCTGTTGGGCAAGGCTTTTGTTTTTCCTTTTGCTAGCACAGCAATATCTATTCTAACTATAATCTTAACATTTCTAAAATTCTTAATTCCTCAAAATCAACATCTCAGTTCTGTTTCTCATATATGCCACAAAAATTAGGATTGTCAAGACTCTTAGTGATTTTCACTAGAAGTAGCAGAGGAGACAGAAGAGGTAATAGAGAAAGTAACAGAAAGAACTTGATAGGTGGCTTGACCTCTGTGTGGCAGCAGGGAGGAAATGCTGGTATTACAAACTACATTTTTGTGTGAGCTGATTCATCTGCCTTCTCTCTTTCCTCAGGTCATTTGTTTGCTGATGTATGATGGGTCTTTACTTTCCTAAAGTCTCTCAGGCTTCTTCCTCAGTAATTTATATTTGCTTTTGTAACCACAATGATAAGGAACATTTTTTTCCTGAAATCTCAATGATTTGTCAATTGATACCAATATTTGTTCAGTTTTGACTAAGATATTAATGTTATAATAAGCTTTTGGGAAATCCAGCTCTGGAAGAGCTCCAACTTTTATTTTCCTTCCTCTATTGTGCAAATCAGTGACTTTTTTATTTGGAGCATTTCTGGAAGCTGAGCAGTTCCATAAGGATTTATTTATGTGTAGAGATTTTATTCATTGCTTGGGAAACAGGTGGTATTTTTATGTTTAAGCCACTAAAATTATTTAAGAGAAATTTTGTGTGATTAGACACATTGTTTGTGCTTCCCTGCAGACAGAGTTTATTACCTTGATTCTCTCTCAGCCAGTGGTGGATGAATACTCAGGGTGAAACCCCCGAGCTGTGCTGGATGTTGGGTGTTTGACACAGTCATTGAGCTGAACCTGTGCTTCCCTTTTCCCCCACTTTTCTTCTTCCTGGAGCCATTACAGATTTGCCCTGACACATTTATTCATCTCTCTCAGGGCATACGTGCCATATGGGGCTGCCAAATGAGGTGTGTCCCACACATCCCCCAAAATGAGTTTTCCAAGGTGCTCAAGGTCCCATCTTTTGGGTAGTAACTGGTCACAAGTGAGGTCTGGGGTTTTTTATCAAACCTCTGTTTTTGCCCCCAGTCAGAACTGGGCAGTCTCCTACAGCTCCAGGCAAAAACATACAAGCACTTGCTGAGCAACTTCCAGTGGGGATGTTGTGCAAGCACTGATCTTCCAAAAGCTGTGTGTACATGTGTTACACACTAATTATTGCAGCTGCCAGGAAATAAAGCACTTCAGTTTCACTGATGGGCACTTCATGTGTCTCATGGGCTCCTTTCTAAAAAAAGCCCCAGCTTTGGCAGGAAGTAGAGCAGGTTGAAAGAAAAAAAGAAGCTGGTTTCCTGCCAGTAACTGTGAGTTTCCTCCTAAGAGTTTGCTTTTGCCTGATGAGACCAATCTGAACATGTAAATTACAACACTGCCTTTATTTTTGGCACTCTTCAGCACTTCCCTTCAGCCAGAAGGCAACAGTAATGGATAAGAAACCTGTGCACAGCACAGTTTTTTACCTGTGACATCTTTGCAGACTTCAGCTCATGTTTCCTCCCCTGCTTCACTGGACTTCTCCCCTGCTGAGCACAAAGCTGTGGAGGGCACCCTGTTCTCCAGCATGGTGCTGACTCCTCTCATCACAGATCCCACGGCAACTCCTGATGTTCCTCCTGGAGCATCTCCAGCCCCCCTTGTCAAACCTGCCCAAGAGGTTTCCATTAGAGACACAGTGAGTGTGTTTTGTGAAACTGAGAGGATCATCCTTGCCATCCAGAAGAGATTCTTGCAGCAGGAGTCTACCCCAGAGAGTTCCCTGTTCCTGGGGGAGCCTGGCTGCAATGTGAGCACCAGCAGTGGCACCCACGTTGTGCTGCAGGCGGGCTGGAGCCACTGTGGCACCCAAGTTGAGACTGTAAGTCCTCTGATCAACAAGCCAACAAGCTCTGGAGCACTTTATTTCTCTTTCAGGAGGGGAGAGGCAGTGGCAGATCCTTAACAAGGTGTACAGTCTATTAGTTGCTGAACTTCCTTTGGAGAAAGAAATCCCTTTCCTGTGATGGAAAGTTTCCTCTCAGTGTGCAATGAGAAACACCAAAGAGAAGGCGAATCTTTGAGGTCAGGCAGCAAAACTCAAGGCCCTCTCCAAAATGACAGTCACTTCCTGCACCTCTTCTGGGTTCCCTTTGCCGCTGTCTTTTCTTAAAAGTAATTTCATCATCTCACACTGACATGTACTTCAATAGCTACCAGTAGCGGGGACAAATAGCTCTCCTTGGATCCCAAACCAATGTTCAGACCACGCCAAAGTACAGAAACTCCCTTCTGGAGCAGTGACCACTGCTAAGGAATGATCATTGCCCCATCCCTGGAAGTGGGATGGTTCCATTTAACCTTGTTAATGGAACTCTGGGCAATCTGATCTAGTGGAAGATGTCCTTGCCCATGGCAGGGGTTTGGAACTTAATGATTTTTAAGATCCCTTCCAACCAAAGCTGTTCTGTGATTCTATGATTCTATGATATGACAAAAAGGAAAAGGAGGAAGACTGGTGTATTTTCTTTGCCTCCCTGTACAGCAACAAAGATACTGGAGGCTTAATCTGTTTGAGTTTTGCTGTCAGGAGAACAGGGAACACCCAAGCACCTGAAGCTGGAAAGCTCTGGTACAACCCTGGAAATACTGGTGTGTTTTCTCCTTTCTGTTCTGTAGAACATGACTCTGACCATGGTGAAAACCACCCTCTCAGGGAATAATCCACCACTTGAATGTTGCCAGTCCCATCCACTGTGTGTTTCAAAATGATGCCTTGACTTCCTCTGGGTACACTGCAGAAGAGTGAGGAACAACTCTCTCTGCTTTGAAATGCTGCTGTGTGGCTGAGTGCTGCTGCATTGGGAAAACCCCCAGGGGCTGCAGCTGTACCCAGTGACAGCACTGGGAGCACTCTGCCGTCCTGGGAGTTCTGTGCTCAGAATGATGCCTTAAGTTTTAGCTTTTCTGTTTTTCAGATCCATCAGTGTACAACTCTGAACTCCATACAGAGTGTCAGTGAGCTCTCTTCACAGTTTGGTCAGACTGAACAATCCTTCCAGGCCTGGGAACCAAGGTCATCATCACAGCCTCAGGCCTGAAAAGTGTAAACAAAAGTTAAATTGGGGGGAAGCAAATCAGGAGAATGTGACTTCATTACCTGAAGCTGTAATTGGACAATTAACCTCTGATATACAAACAGACCTGTTATATCTTCCCAAAAATATCGTGACCATCATCCATCTTGGGTGCAGCCTCTGCCAGGCTGCTGCACTGCCCAAGGTGTATCTGTTAGAAGCCTTCTAACAAATACCCACTTTATTCTCCAACTCTGTCTACCCTCTGTTCTAGATAGCCAAGCCAAGGCATCAAGGAGATCCCTGCTGTGCTCCTCTCCTTCTCCAATTAATGTGCCAGTAGATGCAACAAACTTGGCCTTTACCTGGCTAAACCACAGGTGAAAATAAACTTTTGGGAACTGCTGGTTCAGGATTCAGAATTCCTGTCTCTTCACTGCCTTCCTGGGCAATCCCTTGTAGCAATAACAGCATTTTCCTTCTTTTGGAACATATCATGTATTTTTCCACCTGATGTGGGCCTGCAGATTGCTATGTGGTTTCTGAGAATGGCAGTTTTTAACCCCCCACAAATCCTTTTCTGGTCAACTTGAAAAAGCAGAAGATACATCATGCAGACACTTCTTTTTGTTGTGGAAGACCCCACCTTGAAGTAAGGCTGAATCAGACCCACACTTCACAGAAAATCAAGGCTGTGCTGACAGAAAAGGTGACAGCACAAGCCTTTCTCTCATGGGTGTGTCCTCTCTTCATACAAGAGCACCTCTTCTCTTGCCTATCATCGTGCTTCAACTCTTGGCACCAAACCCAGTTTCTATTTCCTGGCCCTGTCCAGAGATTGTATTTTCTTTTCTATTCCCCAGCAAAGTCTTTGTCAGGCCACTTTCTTTGAGTTCTATAATTTTCTCATGCCTTTCACTTTCTGTTCAGATTTTCTCAGTCTTATTTTTTTTGGCTTTTCTCTTCTGCACTAAGCTTTCACTGTCCTTATTTTGAGCTTTCAGGGAGCTCATGGTCTTGTTCCCCTTCTTCTCCACTCATGTATTTCTCCCTGCCCTATTTGAAAATTGCTGAGACCACCCCTTGGATCTTCCCACTTGTGTTTCCATGCTCTCCACCTTCCCAGCTGAAAACTCGATGCATTTTCAACTTTCCTTTTGAACAGTGCCCTGCCATCCCGGGCTGCAGATGCCCCTTCACTGTTTAAATACGTGGGAAAAGAGGCACTGATTTAAAACCTGTAGAAACTTACAGCCAAATTTGTGATCTTCAAAGAAAGAGAATTGATTTTTCAGACTTTACACCATCTTTGACGATTTGCATGGATCTGGACACTTCAGAACAGAAATGCAGTTGTTCATTGGGAACTCCCAAATTCCCAAGAATTTTAGTGTCTCTGCCAGTGAGGATGTGCTGATTGAAGTGGGAATGCAGAGGGCAGACAGCAAGCTCAAGGTGGTTCTCACTGACTGCTGGGCCACTCCAACCAATAATTCAGTGGATCCCCTGTCATTTGTTTTTATCAGCAACAGGTACAGCAATGCCATTTGCAAATACCATGAGCCATACCTTAGGTCTTACAGTGGTACTGACTGATAATGTGTTATATTTTAAATGCCTTTTACATGTGTTCTCATCATTCACATGCACAGTCTCTTTCCATTTGGCCTGGTTACACCTTTTTTGAACAAGAAAGGTAGATATGAAAAGGGATTTCAGAGAGCCATGTGGAATTTTTTTTGTTTGATTGTCTTCTTACAGTTTTGACAGGGAATTGTGCTTTTAACCTGAAGAAAGTACTTGAAGGTGATTTTGGCAGTCAGTAGTGAAAGAGCATCTGAGAAATGGGTGTTTTGTCTCCTTCTCTGTGGTTCAGAGCTTTCTCTGTGGTTTCAGCTTCATCAAGAGCTTATGTGCCTCTTGTCAGCAAAGAAATAATATCACACATGATATTAAAGCAGCCTCTGGTGAGAGAGGAGGTTTGTTTCTGTCTGGATCCCTGAGCTCACCCCAATGTCATATTCCTTGGGCTCATCTGTTTCCTTAAAATACAGGATAATCATTTTGCTCAGTAACAAAATCTAGTCCCTTAAATTTGATGGTTTTTTTCAATTTGTGTTTGATGAAGCCAAGTTTAAATCCTTTCTGTTACTCTTTCCCTTTGTCTCCTACTCTCCAACCACTTTTCACATCTCCTGTTCCTCTTGGTTACTGTGAGAATAAAGCAGCAAACAGCCCCTAATCACCATTGCACTGCCAGAGCTGCTTCATGAAGGGTCTGGCTGTGACTTCCTTAAAGAATAAAAGCCTGAAAATCCAAGTTCTGTGCTATAACCAAAACCTGCCTGCTCTAGCCTAAGCTGCTCTGTGAGGTTTTTGTCTCCCTTTTCAGCAGTCCCATCCCAAATACTTACACCACACTGCTGGAAAATGGGAATGTGAGCAAAGCTCAGTTTAAGATGAAAATTTTTTCTGTTGTCACAACTCTGTGGTTTACCTACACTGCAGAATTCGTATTTGTATGGAGTCCCCAGGAAACACCTGCAGGACTGTAAGTGTTTTGGTCTGATATGCTATTTTTCCCCAAAAAAATATATTTTTCTCAGTGCCATATGGAGTCCTGCAATGGAATGGAAGGAGTAATGTTTCCAAACAAGGTTTAAAATAACTCTTGAGGTTTCCTTTGTTCTCTGCTGAGAGCAGAGGAGTGGGGAAACACTACATCCATATGGAAGTGTCAGCTTTTCTTCCTGTTGCTCATCCTCCTAGAAAAAAGCATGGAGCTTGCACAGAGTTGGGGAACCTGAGAACTGGACCGTTCACTCATTTTAAGGATTATAAAAAGCCCTGAAATTAGGCTGGTTAGAAAAGTATCAGCTCAGATGGATGTGTCACAAAATAGGAACTCCCAGAGCAGCAGTGTCAGGAGAATGTCTGAGTAAATTTATATATTTTCCTGGGCTTTTTTTCTTATCCCCTACAGATTTGCTTCTTCAACTGAGAGTCTGGGTGCCAGGAAAGGAAGCTCAGTGTCATTAAGTTTCTAGGACTGTGGCTTTAATAGAGTTTATTATGGCTTTTTAAACCCTGATTGCTTTTTAAAGCAATAAACCAAGCCATGTCCTGATAAGAACTGCAGTTTTTAATTGACTGTGCTACAAAGCATTGCATTGTTTCTTTTAACTTCAAAGTAAGTGATACAAACCTTTATCTAAAAATGTGTTGCTGCCATAGAAATAAGAAAAAATATGCTTAACTGATGGCTTTTTTTTTTTCTTACTAGCAGACACTTGGGAATTCTCCTCTTCCTTTGCCAGCCTTCCTGGCTCTTTTTCTATCAAGGATGTTTTCATTAGCAGTTTGGTGTTCCCCCATTGTTTAACATTTTCCTCTAGCTCTAAATAACACAGTTTAAACCCATTATAAAGCAAATGATCTCTTCCCAAAGGATTTTAAAAGGCTACCAGTCGATGCTTGCTTCCTTTCTCAAAGTATAAGGCTTCCTCTAGAATAAAAAAACAAAACAAAACAAAACAAAAAACCAAAAAAAGTAGGGGCAGGAAACATGACTGACAATGGTAAGATGGCTCTGGCTTTTAACATAAACATATATAGGATGCATTGTTCTTTCTCCTATGCAAAATTTACCCCTATGAGAAGTCAGTGAATTCAGTATCTTCGATTGAGGCTCAGTTGTGATGTGGGGAAGACAAGTACCAGCCACACCTACACAGGGTGGGCAGTGGCTTTTACAGAGAAGGGAGGAGGAGCTGCAGAAGGTGCAAAGATCAAGGAAGATGAGCAAGAGCAGAGAATATTTGTAAATAATGTAAGATGGCTGGGCAAGTACCCTGGGTCTGGGATCTGCCCCTCTGATCTTTTACTCTGGGGAATAGTGACTCGATTCAGGGCAGGTTTAGCTCAGCTTTTCACCCTCACATGTGATACTTGTATTAATCCATCTTGTATCAATTCTTCTTAATCAGTCTATTTATTCCTTGATTTCTCTGTGGAAGAGAGTAAGGTGCTCTAAAGTGTAGATTTGAAAATAAATGGACTGGCAGAGGAGAAAAGTAGGAAGAAATGAATAAGAAAAATTGCTTTGAGGAGTGATGTGCCACCACTAGGCAGGTGTTTCATGGAATGTGGCTGCTCCATGGCCGTGTGGAACCAAAAATTCATTGCCATCAGGGAACAACTTCATAAATGTGTTCTCTAACAGATCCACCTACCTGGGAAAGCTATTTGAGAGCAGACCAAAGTCATAAATAACCACATGGCTGTTTTTCTTGGAGGCTGACCCAGCTGAAGACACTGATGCTGGCAGGGAATTGTAGAGGTTTTCCAGTGCAGCCAAACTGGTAACACTGGTGAGACATTCTGGTGTAAACAAGCTGGTAAGACACCCTGCTGGTCATGGTATGATGCTGCCATTCCTCTGGGGTTTTTTGTGCCCTTCCAGTGAATAATGCCAGTAGGTTTTGGTTCCCATCAGGGACCTTTAGGCTGCAACTTGAAACAAAGAGGCAGCAAACCAAAGGAAGTGTGCAGAAAATGCCTGTGCAAGTGCTGCTCACACAGAGTTAAAGCAGCTGAACCCCAGCATCCCACAGGACAGGGATTTCAGCCTTGTATTTCCCAGATTAGGGGTTCACATGTCACTGAAGTTGTGGGTAGCTTCAGAATGACACATGGCTTGGCAGGGTCTGAAAGCTGCTGCTGCTTTTGCTGGTGCTGGTTGCAGTATCTGCTGTGCCTGCCACGGGCAGCAGAAACATCCAAACAAAAGTGCTTGCAAAACCCTGGCCTTAGTGATAAATTTATCCTCCCATAAAGTTTCTCTGAAATAAACAGAAAGTTAATGAAAAGGTTGTCTTTGTGAAGCATCTGGTCACAGCAGTGTGTTCCAGTGTGACTAATGACAGTTTTTACTCTGATTTTTCCCTGATGCCATTTTTTTTGGACTTCCTTTTGGTGCTAATTTCAGTTTAACAGAGCATAACATTAAGAAACAAAAGCTCGATGGTGAGAGCATCGCTGGGCTTTCACAGGCTCAGCAGAGGCTTTGTATTTTGAATTAGAAAGCCACATGACCTATTGGAGTTTGAATTGATCATTGCAGGGATGCCATGCGAGGGCTCAGCTCCTGAAGGCTGGAGAATCCATCCAGGAGACATGGGACATCCTGGGGACCCCTGTGTAAATCAGCTGGTGAGTTGTGAACAGACTATCATGCCAAGGTTATTTTGTACTGGCAAAGGAGCCTGAAGGCCTGTGACATACAGGGCTTTTGTGCCCCTCTATATTCCTTGGGACCAGGCATTCCTGCTGGAGCCATGTGGCAGCGTGGAGAAACATGTCCTGCTCAGAGCAGGGACTGTCAGGTTGGCGAGGGAATGTAGAAAGGAAGATAAAGTGCTTTTGTGTGGCTGTTTGCACAGGGTAACAAGTGCAACAACCACAAAATTAAACAATTATTTCAATTATAAAGTGTGAAAGCAGAGTCAATCTTTCAGATCACAATCGGTTTTCCAAGTGTTTACACTGCTGTTAGCCTGCAACTATTTTGGGCTTTGAAGTAGAAATCAGAGGATGTAAGAGATTTTGTTCTTGTGTTTCCTTTGGCTCCCTGCTACTGAGTTCATTACCACGGTGAGGGGAAGTGGCAGAGCACAGCTGATGCACAGCACCCTCGGTTAATTTGGTGCAGCACAGGTTAATTGAGGGCAAACACCAGCACTGGGGAACAAGCAAGGTCTAATTTGTTATGCACCTGCTTTTTCTGCATTTAACCTGAGTGGTGCTTTCAAGGGCACTCGTGGTCTCTCATGTTTTCAGTCATTTGGCCCCCTCCAACTTTACATTTATAACTTCTTAACGTAAAACAGTAATTGAGAGTGTTTTGGCTCACCAATATCAGATCTTTAACTCGTGGCCACCATGAATAGACTGTTCATAATATTCTTTTGGACCTAGGAACTGACTCTGACTTAGAAGAATGTTTTTTTTCTTCCATTACACAGTCTGTTCAAATAGGTCCTCACTGCTCGTTTCTGAATTAGTTCTTTAAAAAAACCCAAACAAACAAAAAACAATGCAGCTTTCTTTGTTTAGCTCTTACAACAAGTAGATCTCACTGCCATTTTTGCTGGAGGTCCTGATTAATTTCTAATTTTGAAAAAATGGCCATTTCCCAGAAGGGCCTCTGGTGAGGGCAGCTTTTTTTGGGATGTGCTAAATTGATTTCTAGGCAAAGGTGGCACTTTTGGATGCTGTCTCTTATTTCTAGTTTGGATAATCACACCACATTGCAAGTGATCTTCATCTCTGTGTTGAAAGGGATGACATGAATGATGATGTCAGGTAATAATAAATGTTAGTGCTGCAGTGAAACACGAGAAACTTTACCTGCTCTGCCAACACTTGGTCAGATGTTATGGCAAAGGCCACAGCTCCACATCCTCTGCTCTGTGTCTGGCTACAGGCTGCCATTTCCACTGTACATGTTCTCCTTTATTCCTTTGTTTTATGCTGAAATTAAAAAATGAGACTAAATATATTGCACAGCACTGCTTTGGCCTGCCTTGGAGTGATGCCCTGCTCTTACTGACCCCTGTGGCTGCCAGCAGTGCCCTCTGGCCAAAAACCTTGTCTCTAATTGCAGGCGTGTGTGCAGTGCTATTTATCTTCTGTGTACCTCAGGTAGCACACAAGTGCCTGGCAAAACAAGTGCTGTCCTGAAAATGTAAGCAAACAAATGCATGTTCCTGTTGGTGCATTGAAGCCAGAACTTCCTTCCTGCAAAGGAAGGAATTATAAGAACTTGTACAAACATGAGAGGCATAATAATAAAGGGAGAGGGGTTTCTGCTTGCAGATTTGGACAAATAAATGGAAGTGGTTAAAAGGGAACCAATGCCACACTTTGTGTCTGTGGTCTGTGGTGCCTTGGGAGGCAGTTGGCAATGTGGGATTTGACTCTTGCCCACACTGGGGCATTTGGTGTTTGTTCTTTCCTTCCCCTCTGAGTCTGGGTGCTCTTCCAGCAGATCTCCTGCAGATCCTGTGCCCTGTCTGCCAGACCTGTGCAGACATTGGGGACAATCTCAGGCTGCCCAGCTGGCTCTAAATGCCTGCTCAGGTGCAGCCCTGAGCCCATGGTGACCAAGCCAGGGTCACTCCACTGACCAGCCCAGCCACATCTCTGCTGGCTCAGCTGGGAGCTCAGAGACCCAGCACACACAGAGAATCCTTCCCCAAACACTCTGTGTTTGAGGAACAGTTACATATCTGATAAAAGCAAATCAAGTAATTTTCATAATCATAGATGAATGGAGGCAGGATTAAGATAAGGGAATGCTTCACCCCCAAAGTACTTCTGAAAGCATTTTAAAAAGTCATCAGTATTAATTCTTTAATTCTTACTTTAGCTGAAAATCACACTCATTTCTGCAGGGACTCTACTCTGGTATGTAAAAAGAGTACATGGTCTGTCCTTACACCCTTTCCATGAGAATCACCCTCCCCAGAAGGCTGATACACTTCTGGAGCACAGTTCTGTACTGGCATGTTGGCTAATTAATATGCAGGGTTTATTTCTCTCTCCAGTAAAAGATTTTCAAAGTTTTTTTCTGTCACCTCTTGATATTTTTCTTTTTTTTTTTTTATAGCATCTGATTCAAAGAGACAGAAGGCAACTGGAATGGGAATTGGGTACATCATCCTCATAGCCATGGCTGTGTTTGGTATTGTGCTGGGAGTTGTGACCCTTCTCATTTTCCAGTACCAGTGAAAGATGGGAAGGTACAACCTCAGGATCAAGTCTGACAACTTCAGCTATCAAGTGTTCTATGATTAGTGATTCACAGGTTACCACATGTAAGCACTGAATCGTCATCAGTTGCATTTTTTAGCTGTTTATCTCTTCCTGAAATGGTGAAATACTTGTAGATGAGCATCTTTTATATGAGAATATTTGAGCCTGCTGTCCTTTTTGCTGGGGGTAAAGGCCATATAAGTAAGAAATTCCTACTGTTCTTCCCTGTTTTCAAATGCAAACTAAAGAGGAGGACATAATTATGTCTTCATGGCTTTGGCCTCAGTCAGAGTAAATGGCACATCATCTTAGAAAACACCAATAAGCATTTCCACAAAGAAGCCATATAATTTTTGGGTTTAAACCAGTGACTAGTATAATAAAGGAAACTTTACCTCTCTATAAATTTTCCTCAGAAGTTATCCCTTTCTGCAAAAGCTTGGATTTAATTGTTATTTTTTTGAGTTTCTTTTTGAGAAAGTAGTGGGATGGTAAGCATAAAGAGCTTGAAATATTGACATGCATAGGCAGTGCTTACATGTGCCTGCAGAGAGTCTGAAAACACAGCTCTGAGGAGAGTTAACCACTGCCACATGGTCTGCCTCTGAAACTTGGGAATTTAACACTTTTTCAGGATACCACAGGATTCAGCACTTTTTCTGCAAAATTAATCTGTTCTAGCAGGTCAGCATCGTTTGCAGGCTTGTCTCTTTAAGAGGAGGAGACAGAAGTGAGGAAGCTTGCAGGCTGAGAAACAACACCTAACATCACTTTACAGCTCAAGGATGTTTGCTGTGGATCTGTTCCTGGAATTGGGTTTATTTGCCATTATTGCCAGAGTTAGTCAGCAACCCTTCCCTGGTGCAGGCCTCCCACAGGACAATGCCATGGCCTCAGTAAATGCACTGGGCTCATCCCGATGGCATTTGCAGATAATTCATTTCAATTCACTGGGCACAGTAATGTTCACACCACAGGCAAAGGGCAGGGAACACATCCTGGCTTCCTGCCTGCAAGCCTTGAGTGTATTTCCTTGTCTCTCCTCCCACAGGCCACCCTCTTATCCATCTCTGGGCAGCTCCTGGGATTTGGCTGCAGGTGAGGGTGATGCTCTGGTGGCTTCCCAAGGGCTGGATGTGCCAGGAGTCCCAAGGGAGGGTACCCAGGACTCTCTGGAACAACTCCAGCAGCCGTAGTTCCATCAGGGATACAAATCCCACCAGGGAGCCATAACCCAGCACAAAGGGCATATCCAGGTTCACTGAATTAAAACCTAACCATGAAATCTCTGAGTCTGCCCACAGAGCAAGGATGGCTTCTCTTGCATTCATCATTCTGCTCACCTGAGTGAGCCCTCATAGTAATGGGAATTCTGGAGTTGTGCAAAGAGGCTGTAGCATAAAGGATATTGTCAGGCTCATAACACTTCTACATCACGGTGTGTGGGGTTTTCTGCTTTTGCAGAAATGTGCCCAAGGTGTTAAGAGTCCTTTTCCTTGC
>VYXF01005117.1:0-50829 GCA_013397295.1 Polioptila caerulea | reverse complement strand
TTGTGAGACTTGTATTTTTTCTTTTAAAGCTGGTAATTTCTCCCATGGACTAAAATCCAAACCACAGGTGTCTTGGGCTTGGTGCCAGGGCTTCTGAGCCCTCTGGGCCCCCTGCACAGGTCCCTGGGCCCCCAGGGCAGTCAAAGACAAGCCCTGAGATCTCACAATGGTGGAGTCTCAGTGAATGGCTCCTTTTTGGAGCTGGAACTACTCAGCTTTTCTTTCCTATGTATTTACTGTCTTTGGAAGGGAGTTGATTGCCTGTCTCCATCCTGATTAATTGGTTTATGTATTTTTTTCGAGTGGGATCGTATCTCATCACTGGGAGAACTGAAGTTTGTCTTCAATCAATTGGCTTTCCTTGTTATATACAACACTGACTCTTTCAAATTAATGTAATATCTAAAAGGCTTCTATACCCCCTTTCTCCCCTCCACCTCTTCTTTTCTTAGCAATCTGGTTCTTCCCTGGTGTCCTAAGAACTCTTTGTGACAACAGCTCCAGGTTGAAGGGAATTTTGGCAGTGTTTCCATTATTAAAATAGAAGGGAAGAAAACAAAGACATCTGTCTCTCTTTTCAAGTTCCAAGATCTGGTTTTCTCACTGTGACATATCACTGTGTGCTCAGCTTAGCATCACTTGTGCCATTAATACTGGCAAGCTGCATATTTCCATTGATATTCAAGGAAGTAAATCAGCAAACCCTCAGAGAGATCTCTTTTTCTGTTTGTAATTTGCTGTTTACTCAGGGTGAGGTTGAAACTTTGAGCTGCAACAGCACTGAAGACTTAATTGTGCAATGCCTCAACTATACAGAAGCTGGGGAATAAGCATTGAATTTGCCACCAAGTAAGGAAAAGCCACTGTGGATCTGGAGCTTAACATACTCAGGATGTTCTTGAGCATGAGTTTTTAAATTTGATTCATTCTGTAATTGACAAGGATTCAGTGGAAAAGAAAAAAATAAAAGTTTTTATTACTGGCAGCCCATGTTTTTCCAGATAAATCAATTGGAACCTGTGTATTCTGCCTAATTAGACCCTAATGATTGTGCAGTCAAGCCACACAGCGCTGCCTACCTAAGTGAGAGCTCTCCAACTGCAAATGAAGAGTTATAAATTTGACCTGAATTTTGCCTGGCTGCAAGACCATCAGTGAAGCAGCAAAGGCTCAGTTTACATGGCCCATTGGGTACCACAACAGTCTGTTCTGCTGGATAAACTGGAGCAAAGATCTCTTCCACGCAGTCAGCATCTCCTGCAGGGCTCTTTCCCTTCTCTGCTGCCCCAAATCCCTGCCTCAGTGAGTGTTGGAAGATGGGAGGTGAAGTGGTGTCAATAACTTGTCCTGCCAGCCCTGGCTGCAGTCAGCCCTCCTACACAGTGATAATCTGCTGTGCCTGGGTCACTCTTAGCTCAGGAATTTATAAACGAGCTAATTCCTCCTTAAGCTCAATGGGCATCATTATAAAAACTCTTACTGGAAATTGGTCCCTAGCTTGAAGTCAGGAATGTTTCTAGTTGTCATAGCACTGAGGTGCTGCTTTTTGGGTACACAATAGCACAGGAAAGTGGCTTTTCTGTCCTCCTAGATAAATTTCTATTAGGTAGTAAGATTACTGGATAAAAGACTTCCACATTTTGCAAAAGGTTGTACTGATTGATTTTAGTGCTTTTATACATACATTTTAAATATATCAATAAATTTCAGAGTAATAATTTGCATTTTGTTTTGAATTCAAGTGTCTCTATAAGGAGTAAGACACTTTGACTTGTCTTTTCCTTATGGAAATAAGAGTTGCCAGGTCCTGATCTAAAAAAAAATCTATTTAGTCGTAAGTGGTGAAACTATAGATTATCTTCACAGTCTTAGTCTGATGAATGTGGAATCATGGAATGGTTTGGGTTGGAAAGGACCTTAAATACCATTTAGCTCCAAGTCCTTGCCATGGGCAGGGACACTTTCCCCTATCCCAGGCTGCTCTGAGCCCCTTCCAGCCTGGCCTTGGACACTCCCAGGGATGGGGAGTCCACAATCCCTATGGGCAGTAACATAACCAGTACTTCTTGTCATGTAGGAGTCTCCTAACTCTTAACTTATCTCAATTTGCTGTCAAATGTGAGATGTGTTTGCCTTCTGCACTCAGTGACAGGATCAGCTATTTTACTATAAATATTTTTCTAGTTTTTAGTGCTTGCAATCTTGAACTTCTTGGAGGTGACAGGATTAGAGGTCTACCTGTTGATTTCGGTGGAGCTATGCCATTTTCAAAAGCTGAGCACTACTCCTCAGGATGAAATGTGAACCAGCAGCTTGTATTTGATACCTTGCATGCCCAGCAGAAAGGTATTGTGATTTATTGTCTTATTTGTGACTGGGTCTGTGTCCTGGTTTAGGGCAAATTTGGGGAGAAACCTCTGGGTGGAGTCCCTCCAGAAAGCAAATCCGAACCGCCCCTCCTCCCAGCTGGTTCGGGACAGGGAAAAAAAAATATTCCTTGGAGGAAAGTGAAAAAAAATTGTTTATTTAACAGGCAAAACAGTCCCCAGCACAACAAATGAACAACACTGAACAACAAAACTTCTTGCCACTCTGCAGAGATGATGAATTCAGGAAGTCTCTCTCGTGGGCTGGAGCTCGGCTCGCTCAGTTCTTGTCAGGCCCTCTGGTGCTGGGAAAGGCTGGGCCCAGGACAGGCCCAGTGGGCCACACGTGTGAGCTTCTGGTGCCCATTTGGGTTTTTAGTCCAGAGCAGGTTCAAACAATTCCAAGAAAAGGGGAAAAAACCCAGTGTCTGGAGAACTTCTCTGTATCAGCTAGCCAAAAATTACCAAAAAGCAAAGGAGAGCTCTCTCGTGCCATCCGCACTACAGACAGCACAGGCCGTGTGTGAAGGAAAGCTGAAAACTCTTATCTGCATGTTTTGAAAACAATTGCCTCAGACATTCCACTGCTTCTCCTTCGCTCTCAGATCCAGTTTTAAAGGTGCAAAACTTATTTCTGAACTAAACAGACGAATGGGGATACAATTCAGCATCAACCCAGGACAGTGTGTTTTGGTATCTTAATAAAAGCAGCCTTGTCACTTATTGTTGACTCCTGTACTGTTGTGTTTTCCTGTGTGATTTAGTCACAGGTATTAAAGATATGCACTGGGTGGATGTGGCAGCTTCTGGACTGTTCCAGTATCAGTATAATGTTCAGAAATCACTGAAAACTTGACACAGGACCTTATCCAAACCCCAGTGGACTTCAGTTACCACCAACTATACACCTGTACCTCCTAAGGGTCTTTTTTGTCATCTTTACAGAAGGTAAACACACTTTAGTTTCAACCTTTTCAGCAAAGACAACCAAAAGAGCATTCAGCATTCCCAGTCCAATCAATTTATTGTAACAATGTGGTGATTCAATCTGAAACTGCTGTCACACCAGCCTCCCCAGGTGTTTAATTTGCACAGTTCTGACAGCTGCTCCAAAAGAATTGAAATCTCTATGCTTGTACAAATAGGTTCTTAAAGAGTGGCCAGCTCTGCACAGCTCCTTTATCCCTGAGGAAAGTTGTCCAGGGGGTCCCACCCATGATTCACTAAACGGCTGAAAATTTGTTCTTCTAAAATCCAGTGTTCTGACTCTTTGATACCTCAGGCTTGTGAAACCCACCAGGGCATGATCACTGCAGCCCAGGCTGCTGCCAGTATTGACATCTCTACCATTTGAAAACATAAATGTAAATAAAGAAACATATAAATAAATAAAAACAAAGCCCCCAACATGTATTTTATCTATGCTGGTAAGCAATACTTCCTCTCTTTTGGTATTATCACCTGGATTAAGAAATAAACCTCATTGTGTCCAAGAGCCTCACAGATTTCTTTCAGATCCCTGTGCTGCTGTTCCCCCTTTCCAATTTGGCATTGCCCATGTTTTGTTCTTTCAATGAAGCACTGGCTCTGATTAATTATTTAAAATAATGGACAAAAACATGTAGAAATGCAGATTTAGTTTTGACTTCTCACACTGTTTATTAAGTACCACTTTAGGCCAGTGGTGTGCATGTCTAATCTAATGTCCCCATTGTTCACTGAGAACACAGCACTGCTGACACCAGATGCAAAACTCTCATCCCTGTTCCTTTCCCCCATATATAGTGCTGCCAAATTCTGGCCCCAGAGGGGTTGGGAAATAGCTGAGACACTGGAAAATTTCCTCACCCATTAAAATATAAACAAGACAGGTTTTTTAATGCCTGTTTGGAAAGTTTCCTTGCAGGCTGCGGAAGGAAACAAAGGAACTGAAAAAGTTTGCCTGCAATTGATCTAAAACCATGATGCTGACTATGATTTAGTCAAAAGCCTAGAGCAGAGAGCCGCCTAATGGCTTCCCTGATCCACAGGCAGAAAATTCCCTTCCCTGCCTCCCCTGCCCTCCTTTCCCCAGTGATTTTTCCTCTGAAATCCTCAGAAGGAAAAGCTTCGGAGACCTAACACAAATATTTACACACTAAAAACAATCTTTGAGTGAGTGTAAAAGAAGAACTGAGAAAAAGCCAGAATATTTGGAGATGGCAAGGAAAAGAGCAGAGCAATGAAGTTCAAATTCTGTATGGAAGTTTTACTAATGAAGCACTGGTGTAGTGCTTGCAATGGATCTCAAAATATCCTCTCACAATGTTCTCTTTAAATCAGCTGGTGTTCAATCCTCTCTATGATGAAGGCTAAAATAATTAGGATGGTCGGGGTAAATGAGTGTTTCTGCCTAGAAATTCGATTTGGTGAAATAATACCTGTAAGGAATGAAAAAATATTTTTTTTATCCAAATATTTTTTGTATGTTTAGGTATACATTAGAGAAAGTTAAGCACATTTGGGAATACTGCAATTTTTCAGTGCAGAGAGTTTAATTTGAGCTCACCTTTCCCCCTTTTCTTCTCCCTGTCCTTACAGAGGAAATATTAGTAAAAGTGCTTTTTCCTAGGTAATTTTCTCACATATAAAAATATTTAATACTTTCTGGAAAATTGCAAGTATTTGTAGGAACAGCTGAAGTAATAAACCTTTATTTAAACCAGTTTTCTCCTTTTCCTGCTTTACTACAGAAGTAATAATTTCAAAAGGGAAGTGTCATTTCTCTTCCACAATATTTCTGTCTAAGCCCATAAAGAACACAATAATTTGGCAGCTTGAGTTGTTGGGTGCCAGATAACTCCGAGGAGGACCAGAACCTGGGGAAAACGAGAAGAGAAAATAAGCTCTGTTACTTTATTGCTGATGCAGTGAATTTTTGGCAAACTGCCGCATGGGACTTTTACCCCTTCCTCACCTGGATCAAGCTTTTGGGAAAATCCAAGGAGAAAATTGATATGAGCATTGAGGAGTGCTTGGGACCTCCAGGTGTGGTGGCATTATGGAGTGACTTTCACTGATATTTGGAAGCAGATCAGACACGGCTCATTCAGCTCTGAGGAGCTGCATTCTCAGCAGACTGACACAAATTCCAAGAAGAGAGAGGCTGCCTTCCTGACAGAGACATTTGGGTAGAATTTTCATTTAGGTATGATTATTCCAGCAAACAATATCACTGCATCCTTGGGAATGTGCTGGCAGCTAATAACACTACTGACAGCGTGGATTCTTCATGGCTTATGCTTAGTAATACTGAAACTCTGCAAATCCACCCAGGAAATGTCTGGCTCTGCCTCTCAGAGTGTCTGGAGCTTTGATATGGAATGCTGGCCACAAACAGTGCTCTCATTTATCAGCTGCCTTTGGCATCTGGCAATTTGAAAAGATGAAGGAAGGGATTCACAGCAATATTTTGAACAAATGCAGCTATTATTGGTACATGGAGACAGAAGGGTTGTGTGTTTGTTCTTGTGCCAACCTTGAGAGGCTAATTACTGAGTGTTATATATGAACAGTGTTCTCAGGATTATTATTTAATTGTGCTCTGCATGATACCTGCCCAGTGAGCAAAGCTGTCCACTGGGTTACTCAGCCAAAAATGGGAAAATACAGAGGAACTGGAATTCGGAATGTCATGTTTACTGCCTCCAACTTTAATTTTTACAGAGCAGCTCTGGGGCCCCACCTTTGTGTGTGTCTGTAAGGAATACACCAGGAGTTACAGCTGAACAAGATGCTATTTGCTTCTGGGCATGTTTTTATTGTCCCAGAAAGATTTTCAGCTGATAAGTTGTTTGAGACTACATTTTGCAGCCCATATATGAATCAGCTGACTTAGGAGATGGTAGATACTGCTGCAAATTTCCTGAGTTTCTTGGCATTTATTTGACTGCCTGTCTGCATTTTTTTGACTACCTGTTCTCCTCCTTTTCACTTGATTGGCTACAGCTGTGATATCAAATTCTTGAACAGGAGAAAGGCTCCTCTGTTTTCTGAAAGATCTGTGAGAAGCATGACCTTGTGAAGTTTAGTCTCTTCCCTGAAAGGACATCTAACTCTCACCTGAGTTCTAAGAAAACCAAAGTCAGTAGGCCAGGATGGCCATGCTGTGTCTTTGTCCTGTATCTTGGATGTCCTGTATCCTGCACTTCTCTTGTGAGACTGTGCTCCCAAAGGTGACACACTTCTTAAGTTCTTATGTGCCCCTTCTGGTACTCCCTGTACAGACTGGAGGCTCCCTCACTTTGGCATCTTCCAGGTTTGTTATTTCTAGCACCTCCCCCAAAATTTAATTTCTTAAACTGATACTGGGATTTTCATGGGGTAAAGCCATACACACCAGAGAAAGGAACACTGGGGGTGGCCTGTGCTATTGACTCCCTGCCTTCCTTCGTGGTAACCACAGATGGAAGTGTCTTCACATCCATATGAGCCTGATATTTGTGCCATGTTTTGGTGAGGGGCATCTTTGCTCCTCCTGCTTTGAACTCCCCAGTGCCACTCAGATCCATTCAGCTGCTGTGACTGCCTCTGGCACTGGTCACTGGGAGCAAGATGTGACACACATTTGCCTCACAGCAGTCTTCACTCTGGCCTGTGCAGGCACCTTGTCAACTTTTTCAAGGAAATTCAAAATTAGGAGTAAGAGATGAAGATTGAAGTTAATGTGATGGTGCCTGGGCTTTTCGAAAATGGGATGCTGATTGAAAATACAACCTCCCCTTGTGCAAATTGCTGATATTTGAGATGTTAAGTCTTCATGGCATCCTCTTGCTGGAATTCCTGCTGCATTTGACAGATGATGGATGAAGCAGGAGATAGAATAAAGGGTGAAACATGGCCTTAAATTGTGTCTGTAATTGTACAGCTTTTGTTTGTTTAGGAACAGGTATTAGTGACTGTCAGCTGAACAAATTGTATCTGTGTTCTAAAGGCACTGCCTTGGAGTTTGTTTTCTTTCCCCATCTCCACAAAGATGCAAACAGATCTGCCTCTATTTCAGCACTTCCTTGGGAAGTCAGACAGACCCTGCTAACCCACCTCAGACAGAATCCCTCAGCCATGCTCTGCACTTTCACTGACACAGGTTTACTCAGGTTTTCTGTCTAGTTACACACCAAACCTGCAATTACAGCTGCTGGAGTTAAGAAGTGCTTTGTGTTGCCCTTGCAAACCAACCTTACATTATTAACACACCCAAGTAAAATCTCATGGAAGGTTTTGCTGTGTTTTCCCTGCCAACACAGCCTTGACTGATTCACACAGCACAGCCAGGTGAGTTGATGTTCTGTACCTGGTTCACAGTTTTCTGAGCTCCCTCCTGAGAACTCCCAGTGGTGCCTTTGGCCTCTGCCTTGCTCAGAGAGGACCTGCAGTCACCAGAAGCAGCCCCTCACAGCTGTACACTTGTAAGCAGCTGTTTTGAATAGAAGCACAGAGAGATTTGAACTGGCAGAGACTGGGAATCTGGCAGCTGCTAAAACACCATCCTCTGAGGTCCCACCTGACCAAACACACTTTCCTCCTGGAGATGCCCTGGCTGAGGATCAGCCATCCAGTCCCTGACCCCTGGGTTGGCAGCAGGGGTCTCCTGTTGAAGGGAGAGGACAACCCTTCCTCTCTCTTTTCACAGAGAAACTGTTTTCCCTCCTGCCAACAGGGTTTGGGTTTTATTTTTTTGCACATCCTGCCATTGCTTTGCCGTGTGCTGGTGCCAGTGGTAGGGGAGCACCCAAGGCAGGCAGAGGATGCTGTGAGGGTGGGGAGGCCCTGGCACAGGGTGCCCAGAGAAGCTGTGGATTCCCCATCCCTGGAAGTATCCCAGGCCAGGTTGGATGGGGCTCTCAGAAACAATTTCTGGTGGAAGGAGTCCCTGCCCATGGCAGAGGGTTAGAAATAGATGATCTTTAAGTTCCCTTCCAACCCAAACCATTGAACTAATCTATGATTCTAAGTCCTAAAACTAATCTCCTATGTTTAATTCCTGCCCTGTTGTGTAACACTGCAAAGGCAATTTCCTCCTTTTCTTTCACAGGTTTGATGATCACAAAGCCAGGGGGAGGCAGCTGTACTCCACATGCCAAGGTGAGCCAGCCCTGGGTTACGTGTGCACAGAGTGCTTTTGTCACCTTACTTCCTTGTCACATGATCTGGCACTGATGGATTTTCCTTCCCAGCAGAAGGTGGAAGCTGTTCAGGATCTGAAATGGAAGTGTTGTTTTGTTCTCAGTGCAGTGTTTCATTCTGCAGTGAGAACTCTTCAGCAATCTGGCAAATTATTCTGTTTATCTACCAAGCAGAAGAAGACATATAAATAACTGTTTAAAGTAGTTTGAAACCACATCCCAAGAATAGCACAGGTTCTCACATTCTTTCCTGACAAACAATAAATGGCTTTGTTATGTTTTTTTTTTTCTTTTGTGGCTATACTTTTATGTCAAGTTTAAACTTCTTAAAGTATTTTATATTTTTTGCCATATTTTAAAACTTAATGACTTGCATGTCTTGGCAGGGTACATTTATTACTGCACACTGTATGTCACATTCTTTTCTACCACAGATCTATGTAAATTCTCAGTGTGTGGTTTTAGCTGACAAAGGGATTTGCAGAACCATGCAGAAGAAATCTATGTGTGATAAAGAGATCACACAAAACATATAAAGAACATTTTTCCTTAGATGCCTGACCTGTAACTACCTCTCAAGTCTTTGCAGGTGGTTCTGAACACAGGACAGAATTTTTTTTTCTCCACACCTTTCTCAAGATCTCCATTTAAAACAGCAACAGATGCAATAATTCAGTTGTTCACAGTTTGTTGCTACTCACTGTGTACTTTTATCTGATAAATACACATTGCCAGTGGGTTTTTCTTTTCCTTGCCCTGTGGCAAATAACATGTTCTCATAGAAATCAAAGGACATATCACTGTCTTTACAGAACTGGAAACTCAGTTATTTCTATGCTTCTTCCAGTGGAAATGGCTTTTGTAATACAGATCCTGTCTTGTGGCTTGAATCATTCCACTAAATAATCGACTTTTTACAAGAGCATGCAGTGATAGGACAAGGGGGAGTGGGAATCTAAACCCACTGTCCTTCAAAGGGAAGCACAGTGGGTTTGGATCAGATATTAGAATGAAATTCTTCCCTGTGAGGGTGGTGAGGCACTGGAACAGGTTTCCCAGAAAAGCTGTGGATATCTCTGGATCCCTGGAAGTGTTCAAAATGAGGTTGGAGAGGGCTTTAAGCAACCTGGGATTGTGGAAGGTGTCCCTGCCCATGGCAGGGTTTTGGAACTTCAGTGCCCCTTCCAACCCAAACAATTCTATGATTCTATGAAATAACCCATCTCTTGTTGCAGCCAGTGGCACAATTCAAAAATTTGTGGTCAGATGGGTCGAACTCACAGAGGAGAGGCAGCCCTCTGTAGCTCACAGGGTGACAGCAGTGAAGGTCCAAAGACAGGGCAGGAGGGCAGTGCAAGTGTTCCTTCATGGAGCTTTTCCTCTGCTGTGCACTTGAACCTGCCCTCAGGAATATACCTGGATACAACCTCAGGCGACATTCCAGCCCATCTGTCCAAATCTCTCTGGAAGGCATCCCATGGCCTAAAGAGGATTTGAGACCTGATGGACTTGGGCAATGTTTTAGCTCTTCCAACCTCTGTGTTCTCTGAGGTGGATGAGCTCACATTTCGTGTGTTCCTACATTTATATGCAACGACAAATTTATTTACAACTGATCCTTAGAGATGATGTAATTACTCTTTTTATAGTCCCAGTTTCTGCTGATAACCATCTAGTGAAGCTGTTGACTGTCTACTCACATTGCTGCAGGGAATTTCCCCAGTCTAGGGGGAGAAGTCAAGGACACCCATAAGTGAGGTGTCATTATTTCTGTCCTTCCTGTCCTCATTTTTTCTCTAGTTTTGACCAGCTAGAAGGTGAACAGAAACCTTTTAATAAGAAGTACGCTATAGGTGTGCCTTTTTGAGGCATCTTGCAGTGTGATTGCATCACTACTGAAAATTGCTTTTTCATTCCTGCTCATTCACAACTTCTCTGTCCTCCTCTTTCCTCCTTTCACTTGCAGTTCACAGACTCCTCTCCCTGCTCAGACAACAATATTTTGTCTGAAAATAGTTTGAAAAACTATAAAACTGAATTCTTTCAGGGCTGGAGCATATCTGGTAAATTCACTACCCCAGCAAGATTAACCTGCTCATAGTGTCAAGAAAGCAGAGTTTGGGTGGTAAACCTCAACAAAACCACAACCCTCCTTGGCTTTATTCTTTTATACACAGAAAAGCAAAGGTATTGTTTACTTGGAGAAAGGAGGGAAAGCTTTGGGATATTAAGGGAGTTTGGAGAGCCAACCACAATGAGTCAAATCCCAGGCTTCATGGGATAAGAACAGATCCTTTCTGGAATCCTGCAAGAATATCTTTGGATGAATCACTTAGTGGGGAGAAGACCAGCCTAGGACAGAAAATGTTTTTCCAGTCAGATAATGAACCTCTAAGTGCTCCTCCCTCCACCCCCTCTATTTCTGTACTGGCAGCAATAACAATAACTATTAATTCCAAGTGGCATGAGTTTGGGAAAGTGTTGCTTTCCAGTGCAATGATGCAGGAAATAAGCAAACCCACAAACCTGTCTACAGATATGGATAGATAATGAGAATCTTTTCCAGCCTGACCTCATGGAGACCTGCTGTGCTGTGTGCTCTAGCCTGGAGATTGTTTTGTCCTGCTCACCAAGAGCTCTGCCACTCCTGGGAGCTGCTCTGCTTACCTGTCCCCAGGTGACCCAAAGCTGCACACGCAGCAGTGAGGGCAGGGCTTTTCACAAAACCACATTTGGGACAGGGGAAAGATTTTTAAGTGTCTGCACGTCACAGTACAAACCAAAGTGTTTATAACATGACTTAAAGCTAAGAGAAATTTTAGCACATCACCTGAACACGCCAGGGGGATGTGCTCTGTTTCGAGTTGGGAGCTACCTGTTTGTGTTTGGAGGAGCTGGGCTGTGGCCAAGCTGTGGTTTCTTCCCAAACCTCCTGCAGTCCTGGTCCCCTCCTTCATCCCTCACGTTTTCCTTACCCCAGTGCAGTCAACCACCACGTGCCACCACAGTAATGGACAATGGGAAAAGCCCTTAACAATCCTGCTCTCAGGCTGGGCCATGAGGCACTCACAGCCAGGAACAAGGAAAAAAAAAGAATGTGCTGAAGAAAAAAAGCAAACACAGATCTGCAGTGATAAGATCAGAAATGGCAACGGCGTTTTTGTTCTCCTCAACTGAACGCAATTTCTGACCTTTGTGGTTTAATTTTGGAGGCTTGGCTTCAACTTTCAGATAGAGTTGCTTGTTTGGACAGCACCTGTAGTGTAAACTGGAGTCAGATTTACGAAAATACTTCCACTCAGCCAACAAATCCCACAGTTAAATAAGAAATCTACAGGGCAAAATACTTCAAGAGTACTTGAATTATTGCTTTTCTTTAAAAATCCAGGGCATGCACTTTTCTGTTACACTTGCACATGAATCTTTCCACATAAATTTTATTCACCTGCTGTTTGAGTCACTCAGAAGGCAGTTCTCACCTGACTATTAACATTGCAAAGTGATGTGTGGATTCAGGATTGCTCAATAAAGGAGGGGCTCCTTCCTTGATTTCCCCCTTCCCTTTCACCTCACCCACCAGTGTAATTTCCCCCTTCCCTGTTACGTAGCAGAGCTGAACAGAAAGTTGTGACAGAATCAGAGAATCACTGGATGGTTTGAGCTGGAATTGACCTTAAAGATCATCCAGATCCACCCCCTGCCACGGGCAGGGACATTTCCCACTATCCCAGGTTGCTCTCAGAGCCTCATCCTGGCCTTGAGCACTTCCAGAGATGGGGCAAACCCAGCTTCTCTCTGCCGGGGCCTCACTGTCCTCAAAATAAAGAATTTCTATTAAATATCTAATCTAAACCTACCCTCTTCCAATTTGAAGTCCTTCCTCCTTGCCCTGCCACCACCTGCCCTCAGAAATAGTCTCTCCCCATCTTTCTTGTAAGCTGAATTCTCAGCAGCTTCTTACAAGACTAATCCAGAATTTGTAGCGTTTTCACTTCTTGAGACTGAGTTCATGGCTTCCTCTGTGTCTTCAGCAGAAACTGGAAGACAAAGGCTGTGGAAATGCCAGACAGGTGGGTTTAATAATTTGTGTCACAGTAGAGCAGGGGGGGCAGATTGGCAGTGGAGCTGCTGTGCTTTGTGCTGGCCCTTTGTAGGACATGGCTGTCCCTTTCCCAAGGAGCCCACAGTGGAAGGAATAAGCTGGATGCAAAATACCCAGCCACTGATCCAAGATATATTGATGGGGGTGTTTCTCTTTGCAATGCAGTAATGTATGTCACATCACAGAAAAGGAGATTGCTTACCAACAGCTTTTGTGATTTATATTTCACGTGTGCATGTGTTTATGTATTTTCTCTCTGCTGTAAGGACACAGATGTCATGAGGATCTCAGCACTGAGGCTTTTTCATTTCAGTGACTTCTGGACCCAGCTCCCCTAATGTTCCACACAAAGGGGCACTTACCACCCTCCACACCCATTCTATTTTGCACGCTGCTTTCCACTCACCCTTAGAAACCTATTGATCAGAGAGACACAGGGAGGAAAATGAGCAATAAATGTGCACATGGACAACGTATCTCAAAGTATTCCAGTTAGCAGTAGGTAACCATCTCTTCCTTTCTTGAGGAAACACATTTACAGTCCTAAAGCTCCTCTATTTCTGTCCACCTACATCTCTCCACAACTTACACTGCTTTCATGAAAGTAAATAAATAGAATGCATATCCTCATGTTGTTCAATCACTTGCTTTTATTTGAGTTTTAAGCTTTTCTCAGGGAAATTGGAAGTATTCCAAGTGCTTGGAATTTCCACACACCACTTCTTCACCTCTTGTGGTAACAATTGATCTGCTGCACTAATTCATTGAAAACTTTCCATGCCAGATGTGGGCAGATTTTTAGCCTCTAAGGAGTGGTATCTGCAGTCCTCAGGAAATCTTTGTGGAAGTACTTCAGCCAGATATTTAACCACTAAATTTCTCTGTCAATAAAACAAGGAAAATCCATCTCAGCGAAACCCATGGCGAAGATGAATTATGAAATGTAGCCAAACCATGTCTCCAGAATGTTCTGAAAATCTCAAATGGCAGCTGCTGTAGAGGTGCAAACTTTAAGGCTGTTTCACAATCCTTGGGCACTGAAATCAAATGGCTGCCAATGTCAGCAACAAGCTTGGAGGAATTGAATCGTTATTTTTAATTATTTTAATATTATTTGCTAGTGATCATAGATCTTGTTATCCTGTGCACTCTACACTTGAAATATAGAATCACAGGATATCCTGATTTGAAAGGAACTCACAAAGGTCCTGCACAGACACCCAAAAAATCCCACCCTGCCTGAGAGTGTTGTCCAAACTCCTGGAGCTCTGGCAGCCTTGGTTGCCCATTCTCTGGGCAGCCTGTTCTGTGCCCAACCACCCTCTGGGGGAAGAACCTTCTCCTAAAATCCAACTTAAACCTCCCTTGACACCACTTCATGCCATTCCCTCCAGCCCTGTCACCGTTCACTGAGAGCAGAGATTGATGCTGCCCCTCCACTGCCCCGCTTTGCCATTTCTCACACACATCTCCATTGCAGGGCTCACAGAGGAATTTGAAAGTTTGTTTTCCGGTGATTCATTAAAAGAACTTTAGAGAGGGATCATTAGCTCAATTGCTTGTGATAAGATCCCTTTGTTTCTGGGTGTATTCGTGCTAGATAAATGTTTCAGCTTGTCATATATTTGTTTTGAAAGCAGAGACAGATCAGGCTGGTGGAGGGGAAAGTCTCCAAAGCCAGTCTAGGCTAGAAAATTAGTGAATTAATACCTCTCTGGAGAGAAACCAGTCCAAATTAAAGTGAGGAAAGAAAAGAGCATTCTAAGGAACTGAGACAGAAAGAAGTACCAGCAGAGGACAAGTCTTAGTCATTGATCTCCCGCTGGATCCCTCAAAGGAAGACAGAACAGGGAAACAGAGCCTTCCATTATATTCAGCCCTGAAATGAAACAAAACAAGAAGATGGGTCCCATCCTCCTCCCGTTAATGCTGGCAGGCCCCAGAAAAATAATTTGCATTCCAGCTAAGCCCTTGTTGTTTTCATATCTGACTTGCAAAATGGTTTTTCAGAAATAAGCTGGAACAGGCACAGAGAGCTGAGCCCACCTGGTACGAACCCAGAAAGGAGCTTGATGTCTTTGAGCTGCCCCAGAGCAACATCACAGGAAAACTCGAAATCATCTCAAGCTGAAACGACTCTCACAAATTTATGGGGTGGTAGCAAACAAGGCTGTTTAAACTCCCTATTCACAAATGTCACCAGATTCTTGCTCCCACACCTGTGTTGTGTAGGGACATTTTTTGTGAGCCTTTGGAGCACAGAAAGGGGTTGTGATGCCATGCCTGGTGTGCTGAGCACTCATTATAGGTAATAAATTATTTTTTTTTTCCAAAGTGCACAAAGGTTGAGGCTTTTTGTCATTGTGAGAAAAAAAAGCAGCAAGAAGCATTCAATAACTCACATACTAATGGAATTAACTTTGTCACTAATTGTAGTTATTGGCACTGACATTCTGATGTGGTGCTGAGGATAGGCAGAGAGAGAGTGGGAGAGTCAGGCTGTGTATTTTTAGAGACAGAAATTTCTGTAACTCTATATCCAGGCTGGATGGGGCTCTGAGCAACCTGTTGTAGTGGAAGGTGTCCCTGCCCAAGGCAGGGGGTTGGAATGAGATGATCTTTAAGGTCCCTCCCCAGACAAATCATTCTGTGGTTCTATGTTGTGCACACCTCTAGGGTAATGTGTGTAATAATGCATGCAATATTCATATTTGTATAATTGCATGAGTCACCTATTATCTCATTTTTATATTTGCTCACTGCTTTGAAGATATTCATTATATTGTCATTTATCTGATCATGCCTTCATTTATTTACTGTTTTTAATGATAAATACCAGGGCTTAAGGCTATTTAAGTTTTTAAGGATAAATCCCAGATTTTCTGGGATGATTCTATAGAAGGCATACCTGTCTAGAAAAACAGATTGCAGCTGCCTTGCTCCTAGTGAGCAGAAGTCTTAATTCTTTGTGAAAGAAAAATTAAAGCAGTGGAAGAAAATTTGAACTAACAGCCTGTGTGTTCCTCTGCAGGCTGAGCTAGTCAGAAATCCAGTGTCAGTCCCTCTGCCTGAGAGTTCAGCAGGCAGCAGCTCCATTGCCCTCGTGCCATTTGTGCAGAGGGATCCAACCCAGGATCCCAAGGCTGTTCAAACATGGAATATTTGGCTGCTGCACACAGCTGGTTAACTCAAAGCTACAGAGTGAATCCTTGGAAGGAAATCACTTATTTAGCACAGCAGCCAATTAATGATCAGCGTTCAATCCTCAGCCAAAAGAGATCCCCACACACCCTTAGCACGAGTATGTGTTCTTCATTATGGTCTCATCTTCTAGTTCTTGTCCTGAGTCTTTTAGATCTTGCACTTGTCATTGAGACAATGGAAAATGTATGGTTGGAGCCTTTCCTTGCAAAAAAACCCCAAACCAACAGATAAAAGCTTCCACAAATGCCTTATCTGAATTAAAAAGTGGCAACACATGCTCCTCAGTGACATTTATGCCTCTAAAAAAGTGTGGGGCAGGGAGAGAGTTGATGCACTGAACCTCTGATTTCTCACAGTTCTTAACTCTTAACTCACTCCCTGGCTCACTGCAAGACAAATCTGCTTCAGAGGGATGAGCTCTAAGCAGTGTAATTTTAAACAATTTTTGTCTCTGGCCTTGGGGCCCAGGAACAGCCCATAGCTCCTTTTTTGTGATATTTGTGTTGAGGGTGATGTCTTGGCACCTCCTTTTCTTTTTCACTTCCCATTTCTAGAAAAAAACACCAGATTTTATTTTTTTTTGTAAAACCTCAACACTTAGAAAAAGGTTGTGGAAGTCTGGAATGCTGATCCTGGCTGTGGTGGTATTCTTCACATTGTGCTGAAGCAAAAGTAATGATTTACAATGAAAAGGGTGTAGGTATGAAATAGGGCAGCCTAAGACAGAGCAAGGTTTTCTTGCACAGCCATTACCTAAAGCATATTAAAGAAAATGATCAACATAAAAGAGTCACTGGCAAAAAAATTGCTCCATTAAAAGGTCTTTAACTATGTTTTTTTCCCCTGAGAGAGCAGACTATTGAAAAACAAAACCTGTTTACATGAGAAGAAAATTTCCCTGAGAAGTAGATGGTTTTCACTGGAATTATCACGGAAAACTTATCACAACACTTCTTCCCCAAATAATGTCAAATAAGTTTTGTTTTTATAATTGTGTATTTTGGATTTTCCTTCAGATTGAATTTTTTTTAATCACAGCATCTTGCAGCTCTTTGGAGGGTGGTGACATTTTGAATCTTGAGGTTAAGTTTCAGAGTTTTGAAACAACACAGTGATTCCTGTGCTCTTACATCTACTGCTCCTTTTGTTAATGCTGAGCCCAAATAATTTTCAAAATTTTGTGGCACACTTCTGTGGACTAAGGCTGGGGTATGGGGAAAAAGTGATTTATAAAATAACCTTCTTAAAAGCATCCTGAAACACCTGTGGCAAAAAAGTGCTTTTAAATGAAATCTTTGTGCCAATATCTATAAGTGAAACAAAATAATTGATCACAAGGATTTATAGAGACCATCAGAATTGTGGTTATTGAAGTTATACTGCTACTGGTGGTAACAATCCCTGGCTCAGTGCTCTTGAATTCTACCCTGGAACCCACAGCTAATTTCTTTGTTTTCATCTGTGGTCTGTGATTAATGTGGGTATTTGTTCTCTGACAGTGGAGTGTTTTAATGTGTTCCTACAGCAGATGTTGTGTCAGTGATGCTGCTTGGTGGACAGCTGGAATTTCTTCTCTGGAGTAATTTTCTCTTCATTTTCCTGTCCAGAATTATGGGGACTACACAGCTTTATTCCCTGGTAGAGCAAACTAATGCAAATGCACGGCACAGAAGGAAGGAGTAAAGAAATGAAGTCACAGAAAGAGCATGGTGTCATTAGTATAGCTCAAGATTATGAGAGCTTTTCTCATTCTGGTTCTAGAGCCACTGCTCTTAGCTGAGCTATCTCTGTGTGCAGTCCTGCTGGGTGAGGCAGCAACATCCTCTGATGATGATGTGCTTTTGGTTTTGAGCCCTGCCCAAATGCAGAACACTCCCCCCTCTTCCAAACCCCTCTCCTGCACAGAAAGCTTCTCCCTATTTTTGCTATCCTTATCTCCAGAACATTTTGACAAATCCACGTTCTGGAAGCCTCAGGGACTCCAAGCTGTACTGTGACCTGTGGGCATTGATTGGTTTCAGCTGCATCTCTGATTCTTTATCTGTTCTCTTTGTCCTGGTATTTTGTCCTCGGTTCCTCTTCCATTTGCTCTTCTCAGGATAACCCAGTGCAAGGCTGGGAAGGAAAATGTGGGTTTCATTTGGTCAGAGCTGGTTGGAGCCCACTCCTCACCTCTGTGGCTCAGCACCATGCCTTGTCAGTCCTCCACAAAAGGAGCTCTGCTTTGCCAACTGTAAACAGCAATAGTTTATAATGCATTAAAAATTATCTCAGCACGAACTGCAAATTCCCAAAATCTAGGAGACAAATAGAGGTACCTTTGCCTCTTCTTTCTGTCCTTTCCATTTCTCTAATTATTTTTTTTCCCCAAGGAAAAATCATGATTTAGCCTGGTTGTGCTGAGCTTTGGATCTTGTTTTAAGAAGACCCTTCAGTGTGGTTGATGTGGGAGAAAGGACACTATGGGAACATGGATGTGTTGTTTAGGTCTCAGGTTGAGATAATTTATACTTTGAATACCCAGTGCTAATACCACATAATGTCCTTATATATGATTAAATTTTAATGCTTGTCAGAAATAATTTTTTTTAACCTTTAACATTTTAAGTCCTCATGACCTGTAAGTTTTGAGTGTGCATTTAAAACCAAACACTTTGAATGTTTTGGGGCTTTGGGGATTTATCATAGCTGTGCTGTTTGAAATCACACCAAATTAGAAATTCACAAATCACTTGAAAATAAGAGAGTTGTTGGAAAAAACCCTACATTCTCTCTGGCACTGAAATTGCAAAAGGTAACTTTTCTGGAAGCAGTTTTAGACATGGGAGAATCTCGTGATTTATGATTAATGAGAGAATAAACATAAATTACAGTTCCAAGTTAATATGTAATAGACTGATACAGAAACAAATCCAGTGATTTCCTCTGAATAATGCAGCTGTGCATTGCTCAGTGGGGCTGAGCCCTCTGAAATCACAGTCACACACGAAGGAATTGAAGAGAAAATTCTGTGGTTGGCACTTCTTACACAGGTGTGGTTGTAAATAATGCAGAATGGCAGCTGGAAATGTCACTGATCCACAGCTAGTATTAAAATTATAACAACAACAACAGCAACAATGATAATAATGATAATATAATGAAGAAAATAAAGAAAATTACAACAACAACAATAACAGCAATAATAATCTTGAGTGATTGCAGAGGGCAGGAGGGTTTGAATGTCTGAAATCCATATTGTGACCACGTTTTGTGACAGTGCAAGTACACCCTGCTTGTAAAGCTGTTTCACCAGCATTTCCTTATGGGAACAGGTTGGCTTTATTCTAAGATGATGAAACACATTTTGATTTTTACCAATGACAATTATGTGAACTTACAGACATTTTTACACACATAGAAAGCAAGGTTCTTACCTAAAACTCCCATTTTTCCTTCACTCCTAACACCCACAGACCAAGGCACATCCTCACTGATGGTACTGAAACGTTTCTGGAAGCCCTTGGGCAGGTAAATGTGATACTACAGCAAGATAAAAGAAGTTAAAACCAGTATTATCCCCTTCTCCCAAACTGTGATTTCCACAAGAAATTCCATCTCTCACTTACAAAATGACAAGTGAGAGTCTGGAAGTATTTGGGGATGGCTGTCAGGAGGGAAAATTAGAAAACTGAGTGTCTCAGAATGGGTTGTTTATTTTTCAGCTGTCACGACCAATTCTCCCCAGCATTTGCTGCTTCTAATTCAAGTTGGCTGAAGGCTTAGAAACCCACAAGAATTTCGTTTTTCTCCACATTGTATTCTTAGATTTAATAAAAGATACTGTCTTCACCAATTCAGCTGACCTCTGTATTTCTTTTAGCTTCATCCTTCTTTTTTTGTTGGTTTTAGAAGTCAAACCCTTGGTAAACACAAGCTTTTAACGATGTGTTTTTAAGCAGATGGAAATTAGTATCTAAAGAGAGAGCTGGGTTTTTTTTTTCAAAGTCCTGAGTCTTTGATCACCCCAAAGGAATGACAAATTTTTTTTGCAAGAGAACTGTATTTCATTTAATCTCATTATTTCCTTATATATCTTCACCTTCTAACTCCAGGCAAAATTTGAGTTTCCTCAGCATCTTTAAAAAATAAATGTAAGAATTAAGTGATCATTTAAATCTTGAGTTTATAGGTTGGTGAGATGAGTCACAAGGATCTTAAAATATTTGAGAAGGGTCACCAGTTTCCTACTGGGAAGTCTCTTACCTGTAAGGCATGTGGCAAAACTTGTTCTGTGTTTACCAGAAAGCAACTTTTACTGTAAAGTACATGACAAGCTGAATTTAAAGTTGTTTTGGTTTTGGGGCATTGTCAAGGTGAAAAAAGAGAAACTGTGGAATTGAGGCTGCCTGACAGAGGAGCTTATCTGAACCTCTCTAATTATGACAGGCTCGAATGCAACATCCAGCCCCTCTGCTGTATCTATTTCCTGAAAAAAAAAAAAGAGAATTTGGGTTTTTTTTTTAAATGCTATATGTTATTTGCTGTATGTTCGTAAAAATAGGCTTATGCTGCTAAATCTGAACTTGGTTTCTTCTTTTGGTTCGTAAGAGACATCTCCTTTCATACAAGTTAAGTGTCAATAAAAACCAGTGGTGCTTCTAAGATGCTAAGAATTTGACTAAATAGACTTTGCAGCCAAGTTTCCATGGCTGTCATTTCATCGAAAATCCCGGTTAAGGAAGCAGGGAGTGGCATTTCCCACCCTGTCCTCCGCAGTTTGCAAGCTCATTAAAGGTTATTTGCACATGAGTAGGACCTGCAGAGGTCGGGGAAGGGGTTTAGGGTCAAAACCTACCCTGGTATGTGGAATTATCCCACCAGAGTTCCCAACTGAGCATGAATCAGAGCCTGGGTTTGGGCTTATGGGAGTCCAAGAGAGAGAAATCTGACGGCATTGACCTCCTTAGTAGAAGGAAAATTGATTTCCAATTATTAATGCAAGCGGAAATAGCTTGTATTTATTCTTTAAGAGTTCCAGTTAGATCTGTAAACAAGAGGTTGCTAAGAAAAGATCTGACTGAGTCAGGAGTTTCTACATCAAACAAGGCACAAAGCTGAAAATGCTGCCTCACATCAGAGAACAATACCCTTAAATTCATTTCAAGGAATATTTTTCTTTGTCTTACTTCCCTGTCAGAGCAAAACCGAAATGAAACCAATTTTAGAAAACAGCTGCAGAAGCAAATTCTGGAATTTATGCAGTTATAGATGTGCCAAGTCTTGCAGGTCTATAAAAAAACTTGAAAAAGAATTAGGTAAATAATGATCTTCCTTCTTCAGGCCTTACTCTACCCCACTCCATCCCGCCCTACTCGGGACAGCATTCCTCTCACATAGTGTGATTGGAAAAAAAAATCTCACTGCAAATGATTTAATGAAGACTTTTACCAGTATAAACCTCAGGCAGGGTAGGGTATTAAAAATAGGACAAAATGTAAATGTTTAAGTCATTGATGAGCCCCAGGCACATAGAGGCAGGTTTGACATCATTGAGTTAAAGTTGTGACCCAGATTTGGTGACCAGCAGGGACTGTCCATAGCAGCTGCCCATAGTTAGGAGGAGTTTACCTGCAAAAGAAAATGGGGATGAACTCAATTAAGAATGACAAGCCTGGTCACACAGTATTTTCCACCTGCTTCAAAGAAGTGAAATAATGGAGATTTATATCCACTCCAGTCCTTTTACAATATTGCAGAAACAATGACTGGAATCTGTTTGGTGAATTTCTTTATCAAGAAACTTATTTAAATATATCTTTATTTCTTTATCAATTTCTTGTTCTAGTACAATAAGCATGCAAGTTACCACTGAATATTTAAACATTTGCTCCTAAATAATTAATCATACAGGAAAATATGGAGGAAAGAAAAGGGGATCTACAGATTAGGGCAAGACTTTCGTACCCAAGGCTCCTCAGTTCTGGATCTCAGTCATGCATTGCCCAGACCCAATGTTGTTAAAATACTTTTTGAACACCCTGAACAAAAGAGTGCTCAGGTGTGTTGCACTGCCCACTGAATTCCTCCTGTCTCTGACTCACCTTTGGGTCACACTCAGGCCTTGCTCCATTGAGGAAAAGCCAGCGCGGTCTAACAGAAAACGTTGGAATTTATTACAGGGCAGGTCAGGTGTGAGGTTTTGGTTTCGCTGGCCGCGATCCCAACGTGCGTGAGGGACTCGCAGAGGCTGGGACGTAGCACTGGCAGCCTCGCCCCTGTTTAAATTACCAAAGTGTTCCATTCAAAATGCCACTCACACGCACGGGACGAGCGCTGCAAGGAGGGGAACACTCAGCATGGGCGCTGGGAATCGCCTCTGGCATCTCACCCTCTCTGCTTTCCTCTGTGAGTAAAAATCCATCTGGTTATTTATTATTATTTGGTTGTCGTCGCTGTACATTTGGAGGGTGACCTTGGGAAACGTTTGAAATGATCATCAGGGAAGGGGGGGCTGCTGAAAAAAAGATAAAATCCAATAACCTGCAATATTTACCGAGTTGTTTTTTCTTACGTTTATCTTGATTGTGTTGGATTTCAGCAGGTATTTTAGCAGGGATACAAATCTGTAAATAATAAAATCATAAAATCATAAAATAATAAGAGCAAAGTAGTCAGAAAACTCATGTAAAAATCAAACAGGCAGTGTCTGACCAGATTTTATGACTTCTTTTACCCCTAAGCTTAGTTATGAACGATGCATTTTGCCAATTTTTCTCTGAAAGAATCTTTAGGAAAAGACATGTAAAAAAGCACGGATTAGTTTGTATTATCTGTGCTGTGTTCTCACTGCACTGCAAGAGGTTTAAAAAAAAAATCTGGGAATTCAGAGAGCTGCATTTTTGTATTCTTAGTGTCTGGTTTCATGTCATTCAGTGCAGATGAACACAAGTTTCTTGACGGATCAAAATCTGAGAGATTCAAGCACAGGATCTTAAAATTCAAACTGTATTTGGGTGTAAAAAAGATATCAGTCTGCAGGAAGAATTTTGAAAAATATGTATTGTGACAATACAAGTTTCTATGTAGACATCAAATGATATGAAAATACCACCTTCATTTTATGGGTGAATAGAGTCAAAAGCAGTTAATTAATGTGGTTCCTAAGAATTTGATAGAGCTGCTCCAGTACACCCTGTCTGAGAATCCTCCAAGTCTCATTCAGCCAAACCCAAAGATCCAGGATAATCATTCAGTGTTGCTAAGGAGTAAAATTGACATAAGGCAGAAGGATATATCTGGGTTTTTAACAGAAACAAAACCACTCTTCCAAATCAAAGTAGAATTACCAGATCAAGTAAATTAAATAAGCCCAAATTGGCCTGACTATTTAATCACACTGAAAAAAGGGTTTGATTTTCCTTTTTAAGAAAATTTGTGAGTGTTAGAAATGTTGTCACCTTTGCACTTGTGAACTACAGGAGTTACAATTTATTTGTAGTTAGAAATAGAGGTAAACACAGGAAGGTAATGAATTTTCATCCGAGATTAATATGATTTGGAACATCATAGGAAAGATATCCTCAGAAAAATTGTTCCCTCCTGTCTGACAGAAAGTAATTAGAAAAGGAATAAAAGCCTTGTAAAATAAAGAAATTGAAGCAATAAAATATACACAAACAGGTAAGGAGAAAATTATACTGAAAATACATTCCTCTAATTTTTAATTTTCCTGTTAATTCTTTAGGAATTTTACTTTAGAGCAATCATAGGATCATAGAATCATTTAGGATGGAAAAGATCCTTTAGGATCGAGTCCAACTGTAAACCTAACACTGATGAGTTCACCACTAAACCCTTTCCTTACTGTAAATGAAATAATATTTACAAGAAAAGTACATAGAAAATTGAAAAAAAAATATAGATGAGGAATAGAAAGCTAATATCAATCTCTACATTTATAAAGAAAAAAAGTATTACCAGGAAATTGGTAAGACCTCCTCAAATCTGTGCAAATGGAAATGGAAGTAACAGAAATTTCATGGTAGTTGAGGAATAGCAAAGAATAAGAAACTGGAAATGAGGAAGGAAAGGAATAACAATGAAGAGGAGAACATTAAATGAATTTTTCACACAACAAGGTTACACTTGGTAGACTATTAAAGCACTTCACAGAATTACAGGGCAGCAATCCCTAATCCACATTTCTGAAATTCTGACAGGTACCATGATGGCATTAGAGGGAAGAGGCACAACCACTGCCACCACTGAGAGCCACATCGATGTCTCCAGGAGCACAAACACCACCAGCAGAACTGGCCCAGCTGCAAACAGCTCAGATGTCCCTGTGGCAGAGCCCAGCAACCAAACAACCCATTCCCTCCTGTCCACCGTGGATGGGAGGATGAACACTACAACCACAACAATAAGGTGGGAAGGGAACTCGCTGGGGACGTCTCCTGCAGTGAGTCCAGCCCTCCCAACAACAGGAACTGGTGACACCACTGCCCCCAGCACAGGCACAGAGGGTGGCAATAATTCCTCCCTGCCCTCCATCTCAGCAGTGACGAGCCACTCCTCCTCCTCTCCCAGGGGCTCCTCAGCTGTGACTCCCAGCCCACAGCAAAGCAGCACCAGCAGCACTGGGACACCCTTGGCCACCACATCCCACCCACCACCCGTGTTCTCCTCTCCATCCTCCCCTGCTGGCACTACAGGCACTGAATTGGACCCCATCAGGAACAGCCCAGCTCCCACCACACCCAGCACCAGCCCAGTGCCTTCCACCTCTGGCACCTCTCCCAGGGGCTCCTCAGCTGTGGCTCCCAGCCCACAGCAAAGCAGCACCAGCAGCACTGGGACAACCTTGGCCACCACATCCCACCCACCACTCGTGTTCTCCACTGCTGCTGTCACCCTGGAGTCAGACACTGTGACAGCAGAGGTGACACCCAGCCCAGCTCCCAGCATAGCCAGCACTAACCCAGTGCCTTCTGCCTCCACCACCCCTCCTGCCTCAGGCACAGCTGCACCCAGCTGCTCACCCACACCAGGCAGCAGCAGGGGGACACGGACACCTCAGCTCAGCTCCACAGCCCTCACACGGGGACAGCCCACGCTGGGCACCTCATCTCCCATGGGCAGCCCCTCGCCTCCCACAGCCACGGCCTCTGCAGGCAGCAGTGCCACGACTCCTCCTGGAGAAGGGGAGAGTTCCACCATGAACCAGGGGAGTGGAACAACAGCTGAGCCCACTGCCAGGACCTCCAACTCCCTGCCTTCCACATCCTTGGCAACCCCCTCCACCACGAACCTTAATATATCAACATCTGTTCATCCTTCTTTTACTTGCGGTGAGTATTTTAACACATGATACTAAATTTATTTTTCTCTATTTTTGGAAGAACTGAGTATAATTTTCTCTAATTATTGTTATTTTCGGTTGGAATTTGAGCTTTTTAAAACATCTTTTTTAAGCTGGGAATTTAATCGAGGAATATGATTCCCTGCATCTATTTTCTGAAAAGCTGCAGTTCCTGTCTAGAGTTGTTTTTGAAATGACACACTTTGTGTTAGGCAGTGGCAGAGGGGTAAAATTCTATGCAGTTATGCTGCATAGATAAAGTTATGTCACTGGGAAGTTTTACTGATTTTTATTGGGTTTTTATTGATTTTTATTAGTTTTTATTGGTTTTGTTGATTTTGGTCATGAAATTTCCTTTTATGGAATAATAGAGGCAGTTCCTTCATTGGGAGAATCCAGTCAAATTTTTTTTTGCTAACTCGATTCTTATTGGTTTCAATACTAATTCTTTTCTAGTGTATCTTTAATTTTTTGCCAAAGGGCTATCTGCCCATATTCAAAGAATATGCAGTAATGAACCTTTCATCCCTTTTCAATGGATAAAAAAGTAAAGCAAAGATGGAAAAAAGGAGAACGCAGCTTTTTTGTGCTCAGCACCCAAAAAACAAAGGCAGCATGACTTCCATTTTTAGTGCACAATAGTATTCCTCAAGATTGATTAGTCCAAGGGGTTAATCCTTCCCTGATCTGGAGTCACAGTGTTCATGGAATGCAGCAGGAGATGTGCACACACAATAAGGTACAACTTGGTCTTTGGCAATGGCTCAGTGGCCAAGGCCAGCCCAGTGAGCTGCGGTTCCTCAGGGGTCACTGCTGGGACTGGCGCCCTTTAATGTCCTTGTGGGTGACACTGACAGGGGGATGGGGGGCACCCTCAGCAAACTTGCTGATGGCACCACGCTGTGTGGCACAGTTGACACTGTGGAGGGAAGGGATGGCATCCAGAGGGACCTGGGCAGGCTCCAGAGGTGGCCCCTTGTGAACCTGACAGAGTCCAGTGAGGCCAAGGGCAAGGTCCTGCACATGGGTGGGGGCAGTGCCAAGCACAGACACAGGCTGGGCATGAACGGGCTGAGGGCAGCTCTGTGAGAAAGACTTGGGGGTGTTGATGGATGAAAAGCTTGGCACGACTTGGCCATGTGCCCCCACAGCCCAGAAAGCCAAAAGTGTCCTGGGCTGCATCCAAAGCACCGTGGGCAGCAGGGGAGAGGGGAATTCTGCCCCTCTGCCCTGCTCAGGTGAGACCTCACCTGCAGAGCTGCCTCCAGCTCTGGGGTCCTCAACATAAGACAGATGTGGAGCTGCTGGAGGTCATAAAGATGCTCAGACATCTGGGACATGTCTGCAGTGGAGACAGGCTGAGAGAGCTGGTGTTGTTCAGCCTGGGGAAGGCTCTGGGGAGACCTCAGAACCCCTTCCAGTACCTAGAGGGGACCTACGAGAGGGACTTTGTGCAGGGGCACATAGCAACAGGGAAACAGCTTTTAACTGAAATAGGGTAGGGCTAGAGTAAATAATAGGGAGAAATTCTTCCCTGGGAGGGTGGTGAGGCCCTGGCACAGGGTGCTCAGAGAAGCTGTGGCTGCCCCATCCCTGTAAGTGTTCAAGGACAGCTTGGACGGGGCTGGGCGCAACCTGGGACGGTGGAAGGTGTCCCTGCCTATGGCAGGGGGTTAGAACCAGTCGACTTTGAAGGTCCCTTCCAATCCATTCTGTGATTTTGTGATACGATTCTATGTCTCACACCTTTACAAAAACGTTGCAGAGACTTCAATGTTTCCCTGGGCTGTCAGTTTGCCATTAATATTTTGTTCCTTAAAGACACATAGACTATAACTACTTGTATCACAAGAATTTCCTTTGTGTTTTTCAGCTCCTATCACTTTGTCCATCCAGCTGTGGAATGTGACCAGTACAGTGATACAGTTCAGCTGGAAAACTCAAGGGGGCACAGCAGACAGTCCTTACACAGTGAGACTGCTGGGAAAATCAGGAGAGATGGAGGAGAGAATCCTAAATGAAACAAGCACTGCTTTTGAAAATCTGCTTTCTGATCATCAGTACCAAATATCCGTGGATGTTTCAGCTTGCTCTAAGAATGTCAGTACCTCCTTGACAGTTCAGACAGGTATTTCCTCTGGAATTTTTTTTTTTTTTTCTGTTAGCAAACTAACACATTCATGGCCTGAACATGAAGCTCTTTTACACTGAGCGCCTACCTGGACATGAATAAGCTACATATTGAAATGAATAGGCAAAAGGAGGTGAAACTTTCAGAAGTTTAAAGTCAGACTGCAAATTTTTCATGGGGCTAAAATCCAGAGCTTCATTTGTCCTCTTGCCAAATTCAAAACTTTACTGAGCTAGAACCACGGGGGTTCAATGTCCTAGCTTCTCCCAGCTCCATGACTTTAATTCCTTACTTAGCTGAGAAATAATTTTTAAACAATAACTTCATTTTGTCTGGTTATCCTTTCATATGCCCACAGCTGCTGAAGTCTACAATGGAATCACTAGGATTCTCAGTGAAGATTTCAAGCTCGAATATCAGAACAAATCAAGTACAGAATTTAAGGAGTTTGAAAATAAGTTCATTATGGAGGTATTTTGCTTAGAAATTCTAAATTAAAATTTTATTTTCTGCTGAGCTTTTCCTAATGTAAATGGTCATGAGGATCTGGGTATGAATATCTTAGATTTGGGTGGGAAAGACCATGTGATGGTTAAAAATAAAGCAGAAGTCATTTTTCATTTATATTGTTGTCCTCTGAGGCCCTTATTTAAATTAAATTCTGTCTAGAAGTTATTCATATTCTCCTACTATGAGAGCTGAATTAACTGAATTATGGCTAGCATATTGCTATATGTTAAATAAGAGAAATTGAAACTAACTTAAACCTTTTACCTTGCAGATAACAAAGCATCTGCCACAGAAGATACAAGATTTAAAAAACAGAAAAAAATTACGTATTGTAATTAACAGCATTGAGAAAGGCAGTGTGATTGTGCACACTGACATTGTGGTGGATGCTGCACAGAACATAACAGAACCAGAGATTTCAGATGCTTTTATAGAGGCCCTTAACAGGAGCACAATATTTCAAGTTGATCTTCAAAATACTTCTGTAGAAGGTATGAATTTGTTCATCACTGTGAGTTTAAGCAGAACTGTGTGTTTTTCACTGATGGTTACATTAGGTGAATCGGGATTTGGGTGGGGAAAGGCAAATGGTATTTGGCTTATCTCTTCTTCCAATACTGACTTAAATCTTTGTTCTTATTCTGTTTTGTTAAACTCCACTGTAGCAAGGAATAGCTGTGAGCCAGGTTTAAATGACTGTGACCAAAATGCTGCCTGCACCACTGAAGGAGCCACTTATTCTTGCCAATGCAACGAAGGATTCACTGATACGAGTCCCCAGGTTCCAGGGAGAGTTTGTCTGCTGGATCTACCGCCACGTAACTGCTTTATATAAGTTTAAAAACCCAACCCAAACCTCAAAAAAGTTGCCTATAAGGTCTTTTTTCCTTCCCTGACCCTCCTTAGGTAATATCTTATGATAGTTACGTACACTAGCCTTGGAGGGATTGGATTTTGTGTGGTACCTCAGTTAAATACTTAGGCAAGAAATAGAAGCATGATTCTGGGCTCTCTGTTTTTTGAAACTTGTTAATGAAAATAAGAAGCATAAACTTGGTCAACTTCAAGATTAATTCTGCTCACTGCCTTCAATTTTTTGTCTCACAGAACACACAACTCCAGTCCCTCCAGACAACAATATCAGCAGTACAACTGGAACAGCACCAACAACTCCAGCCCCTCCAGACAACATCACCAATACAATTGGAACAGCACCAACAGCTCCAGCCCCTCCAGACAACATCACCAACACAACTGGAACAGGACAGACAACTCCAGCCCCTCCAGACAACATCACCAACACAACTGGAACAGCACCAACAACTCCAGCCCCTCCAGATAACCTCAGCAATACAACTGGAACAACATCAACAACTCCAGCCCCTCCAGATAACCTCAGCAATACAACTGGAACAACATCATCAACTCCAGCCCCTCCAGACAACCTCAACAATACAATTGGAACAACATCAACATCTCCAGCCCCTCCAAACGCCAACACCACCAGTACAGCTGGAACAGCATCAGCAACTCCAATCCCTCCAAACACCAAGGCCACCAGTACACCTGGAACAGCACCAACAACTCCAGTCCCTTCAGACACCAATACAACTGGATTTACAGGATCTACATCTAATTCTGTTTTCGTTACCACATTTACGTCAGCACCTTGCAGTAAGTAAATATTTGATACCAAACAGTAGAATGAAAATGATCCAGTTAGGCACAATATTCTTATTCATTGGTCGTATCAGCTGTGAGGGAAAATCCCCAGATATAATTTCAGAAAGGGATGCCTGATAAAATCACTGGAAATACATAATTATGCAAATATCAATCAAGGCAGTTTCTACACCTTGGTAAAGCTCTTGTGGACCCAGTAAATGTTCACTGGGTGCCTGCTTGAAGGCATAAACCACTGTAATAGATGAGTTTTCTTACCCCTGTTATGAAGCACATTTAATAAATTCCTCTCTACTGCTCTCTCTTAGGTTTTGGTGGTATTTTAAAAACCCATCCTTCCGAGGATACCAGGATTAGTCAAATATCAGTCCACTTCAGAATGTTCTTGTTTTTCTTAACCAGCCTCATCAATTCTCTATTGTCTTAAAGCAACATTGTACAATTATGATCATTTACCACACTTAGCCTGCAGTTACAAAAGCTAGAAGCAAGCAGCATGTCACCCATTTGTGTTTTGGTAGCCATCAAACAAAGTGCATTAATGTATGGTTCCTGTCTAGAGAGCACATGGCTCACTTCTGCTCTTTCAGGAGAACAAGGTGGAAAACTGAAATCAGCTCCAAAAAGACACACAAGAGTTCATATTGGCTTCATTGGCATTTTTTCTCCAATAATAAATGGGTAGAATTGCAGAAGTGAAATGAACTGCTCTCAGTTGTATGAAACTTTCACACTTTACAGTGACAGTGTCCATCGAAGTTCAGAATGTGACTGCAGAAGAAATATGGCTCAGCTGGACCAGGAGCAGTGATGGCAGCCTCTACAACATCTCTATCACTGATGGAAGGGAGATAAATACAACAACTACAACAGACACAAAAGCTATGTATGAAGACCTGCTTCCTGGCCGCTTGTACACCATTTCTGTGGCAGTGCCATCTTGTCCTGAGAATGCTCATGCTTCAGTCACTGTCCGAACAGGTACCTCCTCCACCACCCTGGCATTTCATTTTGATTGATATAAACTCACAATGTCTTGTTGAGGTGTGATCTGGATCTGATCTCACAGACTCTTATTCTTGCAAATATTTTTTATTTATTTGGCTCATCCCCTTTTTGGGATAGGACTGCTTGAATTAAAAAGGGGTTTGCAAGAGTAAGAGTTTGCTCTGTAAAATTTCTGATCATGTTGTATTATTGAGATAATTCTGTACAGAAGTCAGGACGCTTTGGTTGTAAATTGACCAGAAAATATTCTGGCAGTGTAATGTTTAGGTTCTACATGCTTTTGTGAATGCAGGCAGTCCTTAATTGTCATTGTTACCTTTCAAATTTCATCCTAGATTATAGACATTAGGGCAAACAGTTTAATTGTGTCTCTGTACTAAAACTGATTCAGAAGGAGCCTGATGCATAATATCCCTCTAAATCAAGGTTTCTCCTTTTAAAACTCCCCATTGCCATCTCCCCCTTAGCCAAATCTTTTAGACAAAACTTTTTCCACTAAACAAATTACCACTTGGCACTGTATACTATTGCTTTTCCATCACTGGAAGGGATCTAAAAGTCAGCCTGTCAAAGGAAGGCACTGGGTTATTTTGGCATGATCCATGTCTGATAAAACTGTGCTACACTTTATCATTCTTTCCCAGTGGCTGAGAAAGTGCTCACGATTCCTTTTTATATAACTTGAAAGATCTAACCTGACTTTTGGAAATTGTTGCTTTCTTCCAGCGTTTCTTGACCTCTAAAACAGAAATGTCCTTGCTGCAATCCTTTTCTGAGTTCTCTAGTGGATTGTCTGGTTATTGCTCCTTCTAGGGCAATTATTTTAGCAGTTGGCTGTGGGGGTTCCTTCTGATGGACTTACCCTCCCTCTTAGTCTTTAGGACCGCAAAGCAAAGGAATTCTCATCATTATTTTCATTGTAATCTTTCAATTATTCAGTCCACTGACTTTCATTTATTAGCTTCTCTATTCAAGAAAAATAAAAAATGGTTTCCTTTTGTAATCTGGAGCCATCTGCCCCACTAGAAAATTGTTTGTAAGCTAATTGAAAAGAGCAATAAAGACCAAGTCATCCATATTTCTTGTGAAATTAAAGATAATGTTCAATTCTATGAGAACTGGAGATATAATCCAATGAGCTAACCACATAAAACCTGCTATACCAGCCTTTAATGGGTTTTGACCCCTCATAAATGATTCAGATTTGCAAGTCCAGACAAGCATACTGAGGTTTTGAGACTCCATGATGCATATTTTTTCCAAAAGAAATTGCAGGTGACTTCTACTCCTGAAAACTCCATCCATCTTACCTGAGTTGTACAAGCACGTAATGGCACAACTGATATCTTTAGCTCTCATAAGAAATCAGAGTTCTCAATGCTATTTCAGTGAGTTCTCAAATACCACCTACCCACCCACCACCTGCTTCTCTTTTGATGTGCTCCCATTTTATAATTTGCAATTCTAAGTTTTCCCTGGGCCAAAGGAACGGCTGCTTGGGTGACTCCTTGGCCATAATTAAAGACTTACACCTATTCCATAATTTTCTTATTAGCATTAATAATGCAGGCACAGACGTGATTATCTTGACTTTTACATTTATTTTGCAGATCCTGCTTCCTGTTTCAAAAGAACTGAGTTTTGTTCAGCACAAAATACTGGCTGTTCTGACTTAAAAGGCATTGTATGCTCCAGTAAGTTTAGAGAACCTTAACATTTGTTTATCCATAACTACGGGGTATTATTTCACAATATAGTATCTCCCATGAGTATTTTGCCATCTGCTTTATTATGTCAGTTCACACAGCATCTGAAGTTCACACTTCTTTGGTGAAGAAGCTGCCTCCATCAAACTTCAGTGTCAGCTTCCAGCTCTATTTTAGTCTGGACTTTTCTATGTAAAGCTTTCTTCTTTTGGCTCAGGGCTCATCCACCTACTCAGGAGGATTTAAACTCACTCAGAGCCTTGCAGACTCTAACAGACTGGGGTTGCTTCTGCTGCAATCAATGGGAGAGTGGCTGTTGAATTAGGGAGTGGGATGCACCCTAAATAATACAGGAATGGTGAACAAATCGTGAGGATCGTGATGGCTGACAAACTTGGAGAGATTCAGCTCTGAAGGTTTCAAAGCCACTGCATTAGACACACATAATACACTTAATTATCATTATTACTGTATTACTATTATTATTATTATATCACTTTCTGGTTTTATCAATTCATATTCTAAGTACATGAGATAATAAAGTCCAAAGACCAATTGTGGAGGCAATCCTGGGATTCACCTAATGGTTTCTTCTTTTTTTATTTTTTTTTCCAGATCACCAAGCATTTGCCTTCAGAGTTTGGTTTAAAAGCCAGACATTTAATAATACACTTTATAACACTGAAAGTGGAGCCTACAAAACAATGTCTGAAAGGATCAAAACAAACGTAAGTTGATGCAATCTTTGTCAACATGAATGAAGTGCAGAAAGGCTTCTGGTTAGCAACCTTAGTCTCCTACATTCATTGTTAAATCAAGACTCTGACAGGTGAAAAAGAAAAAATAATATAGGAAACACAAAATCTGCCAGCTTGTTGTCCAGTGAGAAGGGCTCTATTCCCTAAACCATCCTCAAATGTAAGTTATTTAGTGAAAGGCACTTTAAAATTCTATTTTTGTAAGGAACATCCCGTTCTGTTTATTTTCTCCCACTTCACTGATCACTAAACTGATGCCTGTGGAGGCAAAAAAAAAAAAGGATGTTACTCAAAAACAGCATTTCAGCACAGACTTGGAAACATGAAAACTTTTCAAGTGTGTGCTGTGGGTCCAGATCATTGGTGATTCACTGCATGGAAGTGGCTGCAGGATGGGACAGAGTACCAAGGGGTCCCTCTCAGGGGGAAAATGAGGGGAGAAAGTGGAAGCTTTGAACTAGAAATGCTAACAGGCAGAAGCATCAGTCTGCCACTCAACTGTTTTTAGCAGCACATTAAAAAAAAAACCCTAATAATTTCAACACCTCTCAGGAATCCTGATGTATATAAGCCTGCTGGAAAGGTGAATCTACTGTGAGATTGGGGTAGACTGCTTTAAATAACTAACACAGCTATTTTTAGTGTGATGATCATACTCTTTAGCTAAGAAACTCCACAGATTTCAAAAGCAGTAATTAATTTGTTCTCACCACGCCAACTCGGAGGTAACCTTGTCTTATGACTGCTACCATCTTCACTTCATGGATAGAAAATTTCTTTTAGTGGATGTAAAAGGTTTCCTCCAACCTGACTGAACGCAACAGGAATTCCTTTACTGGCTTTTAATAAGCTTTTACCTCCTGCAAAGTGTCAGCTTTTCTTCAAGAAAAGGCAAAATCAAAGAGAGGCTGTGCAAACATGATTGAAAATACAGACCATTTATGTATTGGGGTTTTTTTCCAATTTGAATGTTGAGCTATTTCTTTTATATTCCCCAGTACTACCACTCTGTTGTTGTAGCTTTTAAATTTTACAGTTTTGCCTGCATAAGTCAGGTTTCCTATCTAGACTGCTCATCAATTTGAGGAAAATAAAAGCATTTTTGAAGCCTCTGGCCAAAGAACTTGAAGGGATGTGAAGTTTGGGGTGGGGGTTTATCCCACAGAAAAGATGGAGGCAGAAAACTGAGCAGTGACTCAGAACAAGGTTTGTTATCATCTATGAAAAATAGTAATCCTTCAGACTTTTCAGGAAAAATACTGTATTTATCCACAGTGAGAAGATAACTTCTTTAAGTGGGTTGAATCAAACACCTAATTTTCCGAAAAATCAGTCCTGACAAAAACATTTCAACTAGACTTACTTAAAAAAGGCGACTGCTTGCTCTTGCTTTATATCCATAAGAAAGCACTAAGCAAGACTGCTTTTGGAGGTATCAGTGTAATTGATTTGATTTTGATTGGTGTCAAGGGAATGCACTTGGTTTATGCCAGAAAGATTGAGAGGCAAATCACACCCTTGTCTCTCTTTGCAAAGGTATTCTGTAACGTCATGACTTTGAAAATCTGGTGACAAAAATAAGTTTTAAACCTCTCACATCAAGTTCAATGCTGGTAGTGTGTGCAGGACCACACCTGAAGTTTAGATGCTCATTTTGAAAATATTAGGGGACATTGAACGTGACTTTAGAAATATTGGGTGCTCTTTGTAGATTCCAAATTTTGTACACTCAGGGTCCCATATGGGTTTGTGGAGGAGGACAACTTGTTTTAATGCATTATTCATTGACAACTAGCTAAACAGATTGGAGCTCTGGAAGTCAAACTCAGATTTCACATTTTCAGTCACAGACAATGCATCGCTCTGGAATCCTCTTTCAATAAATTTATTTAATTCGTCATCCCAGAGCAATCACCTTGAAAAAGTAGTAAGTGAAGAAAATGTAACACCCTGATGTGTGCAGGCAGTGTGCATTCCTGCTCTGCCTCAGCTGGCTGACAAATGGAGTAAATATCAATTTCACCTTGCCCAGGTTGTTGAGGGAATGGAGGCCAAACTGGGGAATGACCGCTCGGACATTGTCGTGCTGGCGTTCAGACCTGGCAGCGTGGTTGCTGATGTTCTCTTTCTGCTGCCAAAAGAAGAAGCTGTGGATGTGGGAGACATACAGACCCTCCTGAGTGAAGTGATAAGCAACAGGTTTGGGAGCCAAGCTGAAGTGCTGTGTAAGTGATGCTGAAACAGCTTCTCTGTAATGGTGTGGGATTGAAGGGTCAGATCTGCTGCTGTTAAATTAAGATGATAAATCAACTTCTCTCTTTTAAGGGATTCAAATGGTTCAAGTAACCTACTTAAACATTCACTGAACACATAGTGATTTCATACAGATTATGGACCTGTTTTAAAGAGTCATTACACATACCCAGTTCCAGACTGAAAGGGTGGGTTCTCTTCACACTAAAGGATCTGAAGACTCTCAAGTTACACCATTCCACCCAGCAAATCCTCAGAGCAGCTGCTATGGGTGTCACCAAGAGATCACAAGGACCCTCATAAAAGATTTCTAGTTAACAAATCTTCACCACATACAAAAACATTTTCAATATTATTCAAAAGTTTCAAAGCTGCCAAGCACTAAAACACAGCTGTCACTTAGAGCTCCAGGATTTCTTACACCCACTTTTTTACTGTTTCTAGCTAACATTCCTAAAATGTGTTTTAAATTTCCAGTTACGCCTGTTCTGCCACCAGCTGACAACAGTTCCCCCTGGAGAGTAGCAGTGATTGTCCTTGGAGTTTTACTTGGAGTTGCATTAGTGGTGATTCTGCTGGCAATAGTGTTTTACATCTTTGAGAGGAGAAGATCAGGTAAATACTTGGTTGAACCCTCAGGACTCATCGGAATGTTTGTCTACAAGCACTTGTAAGATAAACCTCCAGTTTCACTTAAATATTTTGGGCAAGGCAGAAAATTAATATATTTATCCTATAATTCGATGTTAGTTGTGCATATTAACTTAACCCTTTCCTTCCCAATGTCCATTGCCAAGTTCCTGAGCTTCTAATGACTCTTCCTTTGAACAGGTATGGAATTTCCCACATTGTACACGTGGTAGAGTGAGGAACAGAGAAACTTCTCTTCAGCCCTGTAGGTGCTGCAATGACTCCTAAAACTGGCAATCTAGAGAGACAGGATCCAAACTGCTCAATATTGTATTTAGGTGACACTGAAAACAGGGTGACTGAGCCTGGCAGCTGTGGCAGGTCACCTGAATGCTCAGCTGAGCCCAGAGTCATCCTGCTGGGTTTTGTGCACTTGGCTAAGGGTGATTCACCCTCCCTGAGATTTTACCACCATATAAAGGTGCCTTTTTCTCTCCTGTGACTGCAGAATGAGCCCAGGGTAATCAGCTTTCTAGCATATGCAGCTTGATTAGGAGTTTGGAGAAAAAATGGGTTTATCTCAGTGCTGTGGACTTGCCCTAGAAGTCTGGTGAACCAGAAACTTGATTTGGAGACTTCTGAATTCAAGGGTTTTTTTAATTGCTGGGCTATGAAGGAATAACTGCTTATATGTGTCAAATGTATAGCATGCTAAATACAGATGTGGTTTCACAGCACAGTCTCAATGTATTACTTGCTATAAGGGGGAGGCAAATATTAGGTTAATTTGAGCCAAAAGTATTTTATTCACCTATTTTTGCCTGTCAAAAATGGTTGGCTGAGCAAGGATGTGCCATATGCTGCAGTTTGGTCCTGCTCTTGATACTCCTGAAGTAGAGTCCAACAGAAGCATCTCCTGTGGCATTGGAGCAGACCTTGCTCTAATTGCTTTAGAGCAATTAGGAGAAGTGATCTTTACCTTTTCCCACCACTCTTCACTGCAGTCCTGGTGAAGTTACTGTCCTTTTCTACTATGGTGCAGCTTTTCCTGCTTGGAATGTTCTGAACAGAGGATAGAGGGGCAATTTACTGCTGTAGCTCTTTCCAGCAGGATTTCTGTGCTCCATTTCAAGCCAGCTCTCTCTGTACCTGTATATTTTGCCAGTCTCCCTACGCTCAGAATTCCCATTGAGGCACTGAGTGTCTCATGATGTTGAGGCCCTGGCTCACACCCCCTGAACACCCCTGGGTTTTGGGGATTAGGTTATGGTTTTTTGGTAAATTGAGTAAATTGGTGCCAGAACTGCAGCACAAGGTGGGAGCTCAGCAGAGAGGTGGCACACAAGCAGCTCTGCTCTGCTCCATGTGCAGCCAGCATTCATTCTTTTCACCCCTCCTTCCCTGTGCTGTGACACAGCTCCTGGGAGAGCCCTGCTGAGGACCCTGTCTGGAATATTATTTTTAGTAGCAGGGACCTATGAAACAGGGTCTTGCTTGCCTTGCTCTCCCTTTCCTTCCATGTAGTGTCAGCTTGTCTATCCTGACCAGGTCTGGGCAGTGGAGTCACAGACACCTCACTGATGGAAAGAGAGTGATTAGTATTTTTTACACTTACATAACGTGTAATACTTATATTTTAAATATAGCTAGCTCCATTGTTCTACTCACTGAGTAGTCACTCAACAATGTATTCTGCCAGTAAATACAAGTTCTCCAGGGAGCTCTGTTGAAAACACAAATGAGTGCTCTCACTTATGTTAATACCCTTTTATTTCCTTTTTGAGGGATCTACTTTGAACAGCAAATCCTCATTGTCAGTAAACCTTTCTGATGTCCTTGTAAATAGTGTTAAATAGAGACCATGTACAGCAGGCTTGAACAATCCTGGGATTTTTCATGCAAAATGTATTTAACGTCTTTGGGGAAAAAAAAAAAGAAGTGGTATTTTAAACAATTTTCTCAAAGGTGCTTTACAAATAAAATCTTTATTTTTACAACTGTGCATTCTGAAGGAATCTGCTGTTCTTGTTTTGTGATGTAATTTGGAGCCTCTTCTACCTGCAGAGGAGGGGATGGCCAGTGCAGCCAACAACAGAGCTAACCTTGGTATGATTACACAGAAAGGTGTCTTTGACCTAAATCAAACAAGAGAGAAGATCTACTGAATCCATCCTTTTTTACTTTCTAATTCAATTAAAGAAACCCCACCACCACAGTGTGGAGTCTAGACTATAAGAACTCTGTGAAAAAGAGAGCAGGAGAAGCCAGACCTCCCCTTTCCACAGAGGAAAGCCAGACCTCCCCTTTCCACAGAGGAACAATTCCTCCCTCCCAAGCAGCATTCAGATGGGCTCCCCATGCTAATTCCCTTCTCAGAGAGAGGCAGCAAGTGGGACAGAGAAATGGCTGAGGGTAAGACACTCAAAATATCCAGGCACCTGCCTCCTGTTGATATCAGTGGGATTTAAGCAATTCCTCCATTTTTGTGTGTCAGGATGTCTGTGACTGAGAAAGGGCATTTTGCCTGTTTCAGACTTGCATTTCCCCCGCCCTGGAACTGACTGACACTATGATCCAGAAAAACCTGAGCTAGCTACCAATCCCTTCATGCATGCTGTGATTCAGGCCAGAGTCTTAGGAAATCATGTGTTCTATTGGGGCTGATGAGATGAGACTCAAGTCTTCAGCTGACTTTTTTTAACAATTTCACTTTTCCACAGTTTATTATTCCAGCTGATGTCAATAACCAAAAGCTTTTGTTTCATGAGTATGAGCAAACCCTGGTGCTCTGGAGCCAGGACCATACCCAGTTGTTGCACTGCATTCCCAAGGGCACAGGCAGTTTGGGACTGGATAAAGCCAAGCCTTGGGAGAGCAGGTTGTGCACTTGCCCTCTTCCATCTAATTGAGATTATTTAGGCTGTGCTAGGAATTTCCCTTAGTGCCTTTGTCATTGTAGATTCATGATGGATCCTTAAAAGGGAGGAGGAAGCAACAGGACAAGCTCTCAGACTTAACCAAACAGCCTGGGAAACACTGGGAGTGCCATGCCTGCCCTGCTGTCCCCCAGCCTGTGACAAGCCAGGTGCCAGAGGAACAGAAGGAACGGGGGATTAACACAGGGAAGCCACAGGGCCAGAAGTTCCCTCTGCAGGGAGCTGGACCTGCCATGTGCTGGAAGAAAGACTGGAGGGAGATACTAAAGGGTCTAAGATCACTCAAGGTACTCAAATCAGCAACAAGAGGGGTCAAAGTCACAGAGAGCATAGTGATGTGCCTTCCCCAAACTTAGCTGCTTGCTTTCCTCTTCTCAAACAGCAAGAAAGTGCTGTAGGACTTGAGGACATCCCAAGCACATATTGACCTACAGCCTAAGGAGTGCACGTGTGCCCTCAGCATGGCCTGGAAAGAGGAACGGGGGGATTTGGGTCTGGCAGCTGGAAAACAGGCATGACCTGCTGAGACATCAGCCAGCCCCTCCTCAGGCCCACATGCCCTGCACAGGATATTACAGGGCTTTACCACTGGCTCTGGTTGGTCCCCATGATTGACTTTGGAATTAAAACCTGCTGACATCAGCTTCCAAGTGTACTAGTGGGGAAAAAATCCAGGAACAGAAATATTACTGTTGGTAATCCAAGCAGACCTGTGTCATTTTAGTCACTTTTGTGGGAGCTGGGCTGTCCAAGGACATTGCATTCTGGGGACCTAAATCAATAACACCCCTGTTTAGCTACCATTAAATGGATCAGGCTGGGGTATCTGCCTGCTGGAAACCCAGTTTTCCCTCTCTGAGCAGATCCAGACTGTGCTGCTGCTGGAAAGGAGTTGGATTTAAACATTTTTTGATGTATAAACACACCCATCTGCCAATTGTTTCTAGTGCTAACTGGTTCTTTTAAGCACTCAGTTTCTGAACAGTAAAAAATTTAGGGCTGTGTTCAGCTTCTGGTTAGAAAGCTTGCAGTGGAAAAATGGGATTTGTCCAGCTCACATCCACTTTGCTATCCACTTAGGAGTTTGTCCTGAGAAACTGAAGGTCTTTTAAACTGTAGGTCAAATCTGTCTCCATTCCTCTTGCAGTGGGAGATACCTGATCTTTAAGCAGGGTGGAATATTTGTGAAATTGTGCTAGAACCTGCAGCAATACCTGATGTTTTAACTGAGGGATAGATAAGCTGTTGTTGCTGGTGTTGTACGTGCCCTGTTCTAATCTCACCACGATCCTGTGCTGGCAGCAACACCACACAGGTTAGGCAGGATTAGAAACCACTCAGGATGATTTTAGGATGGCTTGGTCCTGTCAGGTGTTTGAGGCATTTCCTGCACAGGCACTCGACTCAGAGAAGAAAAGTTCAGCTTCATTTTCTGCCCTTCTGTGCTCTTCCAGCTTGGCTGAGTTGCTGCAGTGAGTCAGTGTGGGATCCCACAGCAGATGTGCACGGTCGACAAAAAAAATTAATGGATTAATCAGAAAAGGGGATATGTGTGAGTGGGCTGACTTCAAAGCTAATTCACTTTGCCAATTATTCCTCCTTCTCAACTTCCAGCTTCAGAAAGAAACATTTTTTAATTTTTTTTTTTTTTTTTTTTTTTTTTAAATATGGGGCTGAACGAATGTAACAGCACACCTGAGCCTCCATAAATCTTTTCAACACCTTGATTAGACGTGGAAAACTCTCCATCCAGGGAGGTGTGGGATCAGAAAATGCTGCACTGTGCAGCTGGAGCCGCCAGATAGCGCTCCCTGTACCGGCATCAGCTGCTGCAGGACCTGTTTGCACCAAAACCTTCAGGAATTCACCAATTTTTGGCTCAGCACAGGGGCAGCCTGGAAACTCCCTTCCTTCCAATGGCCTCTGCAATGCTGAAGTGCACTGCACTTCTCTCTCCGAGCCGTGCCTTCTTCCCCAGCACATGAGATGGCCGGAGAGGTGGGAAAGCAGAGTTTTATTGCTCTGGGGAGCTGGACACTCAAGGGGAGCTGGACCCAGCTCTGGGGCTGTGCTGTCACAGGCGGGAGCAGCCATGCAGCTCTCTGCTTACACACACACTTAAGCTCCTGGGGGAATTACAGCCAAAAAAGGAAGGGATAAAGGTGTCTGTGGGAATCTCAGCCTCATCCTACCTGTCTCTCTGAGCACCTTAAATACCAGCTTAAGGCACAGCCCTGAACCCTCAGAAAATACTCGAAGGAAAAGGGGTTTTTTTTTGCTCCACAAACTCCTCCGACACTTGTTGGGTTTTTTTCCATTCTGGGTTGATGCAAGCTGAAGTGAGGACATCACAACTCAAGGAGTCAGGGAGGCAGGAGCAATCACCTGCCTCCCCCTGAGGCACTGATGTGTTTATCAAAGCCACCTCATTGTCACTGTGGTCAGACATTGACAGCAGCTCCTATACTTTTATTTGTCTCATTGCTACAATAAGCTATTCAACTCATTAAAAGGTTAATTGTCCATGAAATAAATTTGAAATCTTTATTTGATTTCTCTTCTCATAATCAGAAAGCTTCAGCAGCCTATGGGCTCTTTATTTTTTCAGTTGTTCCTTGCGGAGATTTTCACGCTGGATTCGGGGAATCGGCAATTTAAGTAAATTAAAATTAAAAGAAGATACAATTTCACGAGCATGGCCAAATTATCTGTGAAAAAAACACCCCATTAATCAAAAATGTAATTAAATATTAGCTTTTGGCTAATTTAAAAATGAGATATTCCAATGGCCACTTTTCTTCACTGTCAGTAAGGTCATTTCCCATGTCTAATCATTCCCCTTGTCTAAGGGCAGGGATAGCTGCAGAGAGCTTCTTCATTGTGCCATTGGTCATTAAACCCTAATTAGTGCTTAGGGAAAAGATAATTTTTTTTTTTTCCCTTCTGCTGGATGGTGCCTAAATCCGTGCCTGGTACTCACTGAATTCACTCCTGGAACAGGGAAATGAGAGCTGGGATTGGCAATAGATGGCAACAGGAGGCCATCAAATGGGGCACAGCTCACAGGGTACCTGATGTGCCATAACCTGACAGCCAAGGGCTACTGAGCAGCCCAAATGTGCCACAGGGATGAGCACAACAATCCCTCATCTCTCCTGTCTGTCTTTCCTGAAGAAATGGACTTGGGAAGAGCAGCTCATCCTTGGTCTGGGGGCTGCCACTGAGGCCTTAAGTTTTAGCTTTCATATTTTTTAGAATCTGTTCTGTTTTAGGGGGTAGTTCTGGGTTTCTTATTAAGAGCTACTAAACTCTCTTCACAGAGTAGGGAGACAAAACAATTCCTTTTCTAGCTTGGCACCAAGGACAACTGATACAATTTTCAAGCCCGAGAACAAAAATAATGGAGAAGTGAGAAGGAAAAACCAGAAGGATGGAGTTTCATAACCTGAAGTTATAAATGGGCAATTAACTCCAATATGCTAATGGACCAGAACTTATAAAAGTGTGAGACCTTGTGATCAGGCATCCTTTTTGGGACCATTTTGAGGTGTCTAGCTTGTGTGGCCCAGACAGGCTCTTGTGTGGCCCAGGTGTGCCCAGGGAGGCCTTGGAATAAATCCCCACTTTATCCTTTTGCTCTGACTAGTCTCTGTTCCAGGTCAGCCTCCAGAAGGCATCACCACCCAGCAGGGCTGCCCAGGAGGAAGGAGACATTCCTTGCAGTTATCACAGCTTTGTCTCCTCCCAGGGATGCAGCTGTGCTTGCTGAGTGATGCTGTGACAGGGATGAGGCATCTGCCTCGCCCCAGGCTGGCCTCTGCTGTCAACAGAGAAAAATGAACACCTCCAGGACATGATTCATGTGCCCCGTGTTGTGTGTCTACTTCAGACGAGATGAAATCTCCCAGAAATGCTGTTTCTCTCCCTTGGATCTGAAGGGAGCACACAGCAACACGAACTCATAGACACCTCCATTATAACACAGCTGCAGGCTTCAGAAAAAGATTCTGTTCCCAACTTCCATGACTTGGAAGAAGGTACCAGCTTTGTCTGTCATGCCAACACCTGGTGAGGTGGGTCAGCAGATCTGTGGCATTACAGGCCTGGACAGATCATTGCTTTGGGTCATGAAGGAAGAGCAGGAGTTTTTGCAAGCATGAGGAGTTCAGCAGCAGCAGCAATCTGGGAAGCTGTCGCTCTGCAGGCACACAGCTGGCACTAGAATTTCTCTCTGTTTTCCAGGATTATACAAGAGGGTCTATTTACCACATCTCCTTTCATGAACGGGTGTTTGTCCTCCCCTCTTTGCTTTGAGTGTCACACAATCACAGAATAATTTAGATTGGAAAAGACCTCTAAGGTCGTTGAGTCCAACCTGCACCCGATGCCACCTTGTCAACAAGCCCAGAACACAGAGAGTCACATCTAGCTGTTCCTTTAACACCTCCACGGATAGCAACTCTACCACCTCTCTGGACAGCCCTTTCAAATGCTTAACAACCCTTTCCACCAAGAAATTCCTCCTGGAGAGCAGCCTGAACCTCCCGTGGTGCAGCTTGAGGCCACTTCCTCTAGTTCTAAATAACTGCATAAATGGGGTGGCTCTCCCTAACAAGATTTTGGTCCTATGTGGGATAAGACATAGATCCCTCCTGTCTTTCCATCCCATATCCCTCTCACCAGGCCTGCTGAATACCTCTTGACCTCAAAATACACACACATTACAGAAAATGCACTATTGCATGTGCCCTTGTCCCCCTTGCACGTAAAGCTGCAGCCTGATCTTGAATTTTAGCTAAGACTGGGAAACCCAGGAGGAGAGGGGAAGACAGAAGAAAAAGGATTAAAGCAAGCTGAAAAATTCATTAACACCAAGTTATTGCATGCTGGTTGAGCTAAGAAAACTAAGGGGACTTGTGACTGCTTCCCCCTTCATGGCAGGTCAGTGCCCAGGCTCCTGCACGGGGCTCTGGGAGCAGGGAGAAAATAGGGATGTGTTCTGGGAGAAAGCAGGGATGTATTCTGGGAGAAAGCAGAGACGTGTTCTGGGAGAAAGCAGGGATGTGTTCTGGGAGAAAGCAGGGATGTATTCTGGGAGAAAGCAGGGACGTGTTCTAGGAGAAAGCAGGGACGTGTTCTAGGAGAAAGCAGGGATGTGTTCTGGGAGAAGGCAAGGATATGTTCTGGGAGAAGGCAGGGACGTGTTCTAGGAGAAAACAGGGATGTGTTCTGGGAGAAAGCAGGGATGTGTTCTGGCTGTGAGAGCCTGCAGGAGACACCTGCTCTGATTCTCACTGCCAGCAACCTGCCTGCCTCAGACAAGCAGCTGGCAGCAGTGGCTGGCTCAGCTGATACTGAGATGGAAACCAGATAAACCCCTCCTCCTCCTTTTTTTTTCTTTTTAATATATTTTGTCTAGGCACAAAGGTTTGTGGTTGGCCTGTTGCTAACGATGAGCGTGTTCATGCTGCTCTGAGAAAAATTTCCTCACTTCTAGCAAAAATTGCTGAAAAACCTACTTAGAAAAGAGAATAGATCTGCAGTTTTATGCCATGCTTGAAAATGCCCTTTTGTTTGAGTTGCTCAGTCTCATGCCAGGAACTGGTTCCTGCTTTGCTGTAACAACTCTGTGCTCGGGTTGTCCTTAATGCCTTTTGCAACAGGAGGGTGCAAAGGCATGTGAGGTATTTACAGTCCTCTCACAGGAAAATATGCTGTAGGCTGTCACTGCCAAAAAAAAAAAAAACAAACAGAAAAACCCTAGCAAAGGAAACTCTTGGGTCACTGTAAAGAGGAATCTGATTTTGTTCAGCCTGTGCAATGGTGAGGAGTGATATCCTGATATCCTAAATATGAGGAAACCGAGTTTTCTGCTTTGTCCTGCAGCTTGTATTGCAATTGTCTCTGTGACATTCTCTTTTATTAAATGATCTCTCCAAGGGTAGCCAGGAACAGTCACCCTTTTCATTCTCTACATTGCACAATGCAGTCTGTAGTTATTTCACTATGACTTTAATTAGTCTTTCTTACATTAAGGTTACAATCACCACATATCGTGATTTCATCATTTATTTATTTAGTTGACTACTCAGCTCTTAGCTGAGGGACTTGAGGGATGTAAAAGAGAGTGAAATGGCAATTCAGTTTTGGAATTACCTCTGACACAGACTCAAGAGTGCAAAACTAGCTGTCATTTTTTTCCAGGCTAAAAACATTGCAGTGGAAAACTGCCAAATTCAAGTGGCTCTGTAGGATCCTGCTTGATTTCCTGTCAGCTCAGGCTGGCCAGGGAGGCTGCAGGTGCCAGCCTTCAATCTACTTCAAATAGGCTGGTGGGGAGCTCAAGACTAAAAACTTCCCTGAATGCTCCTTCCTTCTCCAACCATCTTCTCCTCTTCCCCTTCCTCTCCCAACAAAAGGCTCTACAAAACTGCAAGAATATCTTAAATAAAATAATGCTGGAGATGTTTCCATCAGTCTGGGGGGGTTGTCACAGTCATCTGGCCTGTCCTCTTCTACTTAAAAAAGTTATCTGAGTGAAGCCTGAGGAACTGCTGTGATAATTTGGGATGCCCAGTGTGTGCTCCTGCCCTGAACAACACACCCCGCTGCCATGGAACATTTGTTACACCATGAGCACGTACATGGCTGGCTGCAAGGAGCTCCTCACCACAGGGGCCACATCTGGGAACTCCAGATGTCCACGGAGCATGCACAGGTGAGCTGGAAAGTCGATCTAAATGGTTCAAAACAGGAAAAGGAAACAGAGACATGCTTGCTGTCCATGCACTATGCAGAGTGCACCTCGGTGGAAATAAAAGTAGAGAGATTTTAGCTGTGTTCTGCAGCTGTCAGTGCTGAACCAATGCTGGAATCTTAAAAAAGTATTGATTTGGTAAATTTTAAAAACATTGTGCTCAACACAGGGTAACTGTTAATTTTCTGTCTCACTGGATCAGAAGCCAGTGGCTGCAGACACACCACTGATGCCAGTTCTGTTCAGAGAAGAATAGAATAGAATTATATTTATATTCTATTTATTTTGTATTTCTTCTCTATATAGATGGAATGGAATGGAATGGAATGGAATGGAATGGAATGGAATGGAATGGAATGGAATGGAATGGAATGGAATAGAATAGAATAGAATAGAATAGAATAGAATAGAATAGAATAGAATAGAATAGAATAGAATAGAATAGAATAGAATAGAATAGAATAGAATAGAATAGAATAGAATAGAATAGAATAGAATAGAATAGAATAGAATAGAANGAATAGAATAGAATAGAATAGAATAGAATAGAATAGAATAGGAGTTTGGGTTGAAAGGGGCCTTAAGGATCATCCAGTTCTAACCCCCTGACATGGGCAGAGCCATCTTCCTCTAGACCAGGTTGCTCAGATCCCCATCCAACCAGGCCTTGAACACTTTGAGGGATGGGGCTTGCACAACTTCACACGTGGTTCAGCTACATTCTTGTGAGGTTTGAATTACTATCCTATCCTAATCTGTCTGACACTGTACAGTATCATAAAATAACATAAATAGTTTAGCAACAGGTAAACTAACATCCCTCAAGGCATCTATCACTGGGAAAGCTTCTAATGGGCATGTTTTGATTAAGATTGCAATGGAGGCAGTGTTAGGCCTGAAGAGATTAAATATCTGAATCAGTGATTTGGAAGTAAATATAACTGCTCTGCTGATTAAGGTGAGTGACTTATGCAGAATGGTAAACAAAGAGGCAAGAATGGCTGCAATGCAACAATCTTGACTTCTTGATAAGCCTGACTCACTTAAATGAAAAGAATTTAAGCAGCTGACTGGCCAAATGCACTTTTAGGAATCAGGAATGAAGACCACATCTCCAGAACAGGAGGCTGTATGTCCCAGCAGGAATGGATTCAGCAAAGGATTTGGCAGTGGAAGGATAAGCAGGTCAGCCTGAGCTCCCACAGCTACATCGTGGCCAAAAAAGGTTAATGGGATGCTTGGATTAACAGTGCACAAGCAGGGCAGGAGCAGGGTGATGTTAACTCTGAACATGGCATTACTGGGATCAACACTGAAATGCTACATCAGGTTTTGGCATTGACTGCTCTAAAGAAAGGCTGGGGAGATGTAAAAAAGGAGCCACAAATGATTGGATAGCAGGAGAAACTGCCACAAAGGAAGCCCTAAAGGGTTCAGTTTAAAAAACTAAAAAAAAAGTACCAACCTGCAAAGGGCTTTTTAATGTGGTTAAGTACACTTGTAAACAAATACTTGAAAATTGGGGTAGATATGTAAGTGCTCTACAAACTATTTTACAGCAAATGACAAACTGATGGAAAAAACTGTCAAAGGTAACCTTGCTGTCCTTTGATTTGATACCTTCAAATAAAGCCAGGATAGAGAAGAGAGCTGCTGAGTCCCACAGAGAGTAACTGCATGGCTGAAGGACTGGTGGGATTCCAGGGACCAGATTAGCAGATATGACCAGGTATGACATGTTAGTGACATGTGCCAGTCCATCAGTGGCCAAATGGGCACGAATTAGGAACAGCTTAACATGAAAGGCTTTCATGTCAGCCCTGTGGACTGACCAAGGAAGTCAGACACCGAATTCTGGCTGTGAGGTTTGTGATGACGCCAAATAATTTGCAGGATTCCAAGCTCACCACTCTCAAGCCCTTTTTTTAGCTGTGCCAGGGACTCCAAGGAGCTCATCTCTCCACACTGACAGACTGTCACTCTGATAGCCATGACAAATCCGAGTGCAGTGCAGGGCCTGCAGTTTGGCTGCCTCCTGGATAATGACAGCTCTGCCTCCTCAGGAACCTCCCTGGTGACCAGGCACCTTCTGCAGAGAGCATCACACTCTAAAATCCCAAATCTTCTCTGCTTCTGCTGCCAGTCTTGTCCAAAAACATCTGAGGCAGACAAGCTGGGACCAGGACTCTTTTTTTCTCCTGATGTGGATGGTCAGGGTGCCCCTCTGCCAGGCACAGTCACTGCTCCACCCAGCCTGCAGCAGGGGGGGTTATTCAGAGTCTCCTGCCCTTTCTAAAAGAGTTGCATGCCCTGAGGTGAAATTGGATTTCATGAAGCAGTTCCACTTCACACAGGAAAAAAAGAGGAAGGTGGTATTCACATCCTTTCCCCAGCTGATGTTTAGCTGCATTTTTAAAACAGAGCAACTGTGAGGGGAAAGACACACAAAACTTTCCCCACAGAATATTAACAGCAGTGACTCAGGCCTTGTCCTGTCCCATCAGGCATGCTCTGGAAACAGAGCAGTGACTGAATGTGAAATTCACTTTTTTCATCTCCAGGATGAATGCCCAGATTGGCTGCTGGGTACTGTGGGAGAGATGCTACTTGCAGCTTTAGGTGAGAAAAATGTGAGTTTGGGTCGTGGCTGAGAATTCCCTTGGGAACAGCTTTCAGATACTAAGTCCAAGTCAAATCCTGCAGGCATGAATCTTTCCCTGGAATTTCCTTCTTCCTTTCCTTCCATCATTTTTCCTAGTGATGTCTGTGTGTCCCCCTTTCCCAGGTGCTTGGCTCTATCCCTTGGCACTGCACAGGGAGGCTGAGCTAAAGGATTTCAGGAGACTGGTGCCATGGCTTATTTCCACTGTGAATTGAGACAGCAGCCTTTTCTTCAGACTGAGAGAATGTTTTCTTCACCTAATCTGCTCACAACAGGTTTGCTGAAGGTTTTCCCCTTGGCATGAGAGCTATCACTTGCTCCCCTGTGCCCAGGCCCTGAGGCTACAGTCTGGGAAGGTGCAGCCTAGGGAGAAATGATGCCTAAAACCCAGCTGTGGTTTCCAGTCATTAGTCTGAGCAACGTGTGCACATTTCTGCTTTCAACCAGGGTGATATCATTTGATGGGGTCTGCACTGGAGGAATCTCAAAATATGTCCAAAATAGCCTCTGTGCTGGGGGCCCTTTCCCTAGAGCCCTCATCTTCTTCCAGCATGAAGAAAAATCTGGTGTTTCTTCCTTCATGATAACTGAGGGGAAGTAAATTGGCTGTGAGCGTGCTCTGTCTACATCGACTGAAAGCAGTGAGCTCATATAAATTATGCCCAGTCTCTGAGAAAACAACTCTATTTGTTCAAGCAGGAAGCCTGTGTGTTTTCTTGCTCTCTCCTAGCACATCTCGGGATCAGCTGGCAAATGAGGGCTACTTAAATACAGACTAATGAGCCACCAGCTCTTGCAGAGCTGAGCAAAGCCCCTATTTCTTTTTCCCGGTGCTGCCCTCCTTCAGTTTGCTTGATCCAAAACAAACAAACAAACAAAACCCAAACAAAAACCCCCTTGCATCATAGGGAAGGCTGTACCCCTACAGATTGCCATGAGTACCACAGAGAACAGCAAGAGAAATGAACTTCAGCTAAACTGGTCAGACACAGGTTGGTGTTCTGCCCTTGAATTTCTTGCCTGTGCATCTCTGGAGGCTCCAGTACCCAGATGTAAAAATACAGATAAAATCTGGTGTGAAATGAACATGTGAAACCTCTTGTGTTATTCCTGGAAGTGTCAGCTGAAGACAAATGTGGTGTAAGATGGCTCAGGTGGCATCAATCTCTGTAACACTGGCCATGGCTGTTCCACATTAAGTGTCTGGAGCCCTCCCCAGGTGACAGGGAAGGATGGATCCAGAATCCGATCCAGAATCCATCCCAAATCAAGGTCAATATTTAAGAAGGAAAGACTAGATTTTCTTTTGGGGATGCCCATTCCTTTCCAATCTCTCCAAGATTCTCACTCTTTTGAAAGAGAATCCACGTGACTAGCTCAGATAGCAATTTTCCAGGCAGCTAAAATTAGAGATGAATCCCACCCATTACACAGAGTATACCTAACCTGAAAGGAATGACTGATTATGTTCTTCAATATTAAATAGATCTGAAGGCAGATCTGTTTAAACTGACTGATCACATTCTTCTCAAATAGCATTATGCGAATATTTCCAGTATGGATAAGGAAGTATTAATGTCATGTACAGAAAGACATGACAAAATTCAGAGGGGTTATGACTGTTGTTCCAATAAACAGGGAAGGGGAACAACAGGAAGGACAACAGCTGTGAAATCAAATCTTCTGGGGAGGGTAACTTTGAAGTCAGAACCAAAGCACACTCAAGGTATTCAGTATCTTTTAGCCATTGCAAGACTTTATTAAAAATATATGAAATTATACCTTCCCCTCCCTTTTTTTTTACACCTGTTTTTTACACAAATTACAGATTTTAAAAATTTGTCACTTGGCCAAACTGCCTTAGGTTTAGCAAGGGCCACAAGAGCCATATCCCAAATTACACCAGACAGTTACTCAAATGATGGGTAGGAAATTCACGGGTAAAAAATTATGCCTCTCCATATTTTTTGGTCTCTGCTATGATTTTACCCTGTTTGCAGATTCTTTCCCCACAAAACCCAAGCTAATTTCAGGTCTAGTGGCTGAAATAGAACAGGATGCTGGGGGTTCTGATCAGATACAACACAAGCCCAGCTCTTCCGTGGGTTGTGACGACCCTGTCTGGATGCCAGGCACCCACCAAAGCCACTCTGTCACTCTCGTCTCACAGGGGAGACAAAACATAACACCCATGAGTTAAGGGCAGAGAGAGACCTCTCGCTAAACACAATCACAGGTAAACCAGACTCAGCTTGGGGTCATTAACTGAATCGATTGCCCGCAGAATCAGAGCAGGAAAACAAGAAATAAAAACAGGTCTTTAAAACCCTGTCCTCCCTCTTTCCCAGCTCTGCCGCCTCCCTCGGTGCGGCTGGGAGACGGGAATGGGGGTCAGGGTCAGTGCATCCTGTTCCTGCCCCTGCTCAGGGAGGGCAGTCTGGGGTCCCTCGCTCGGGACAGGGCCCTGCATGAACTTCTCCACACGAATCCATCCCTCAGGAGACTTCTCCAGGGATTCCTCCAGCGTGAGTCCCTCCCTCGGGCAACAGCTCTCCGCAGACTGCAGCGTGGGTCGCTGTTCCACGGGGTGCAGTGCCCCAAGGCCAGGCTGCTCCA
>VYXF01005115.1:156461-218942 GCA_013397295.1 Polioptila caerulea | reverse complement strand
GGAGCTGCTCCCGGGAGAGCTGCGCCCCGGGTTCTTGACGTGCACCCCGGTTTTTTCAATGCACACCCCCCATTTGTCCGGTGAGAGCGCTCCAGTGAAGTTCGCAGGTGGTGGTGACGGGGGAGGGTTTGTAATCAGAGAGATGTTTGTAATCAGTACCGGTGCATCTAGGGGAAAACAAAAAAAAAAAAAAAAAGTAGGGAACTGAGCCTCCCACAGAGGCCTTGGAGCAGTAGGAGGTGGCAGACTAGGAGTGAGTTGCTGCAATGTGATCGGGCCGCGGTAAAAGGTTAGCGCTGTGTCTGGGCACTGCGGCCGCTTGGGTCGGTACCTTGAGCAGAAGTTCGGGGCCATGCCCTTGCAGTGCTTACGTGATAGATCGCACTGGGAATGTGTTCAGATCTGCGCTATGTTTCGGCGAAATGCCGCTGAAAATCTGACAGGAGTTAGAAGGGCTAATAAAAACTCTTAGTGCAGAAGGAAGCTGGCAGCTTAATCTAGGTTAAATATGCAGAACCCAGCTAACGAGGAAGATGTAGTATAAACACTTGAGGACTGCTGTACAAAGGAAGACCATAATTCTTCCTGCTGATCCATCACTGCAGCCTCCTTAGTGCTCTGGGTGGGCGCTGACATCCACAATCTCGCTGGGTGGATGTGTCCCTGGAATTTAATGTTTGTGGTCTGCTCTTGGGATCATTCTGGACATAAGTACAAACAGGAGCAGAATTCAGGTTTACAGGAAGAACTTCCTTCTGGTGAACAAAGAAAATCTGAAAGTCTTTTGTGTTGTTAAAAGCTGTAGTAGAAAGACAAGTCAGGGAAATGTGTTGTGGAGGTGCCTGTGTCATTCACAGATAGATGGTCTGCAGTGGATAATCTTCATCTCTACTTTATTTGATCTAGATTTTAAATGTAGATTCTGATTATTTTACATTAAGTAAGATTTATGGTTACTGAGTTTATGGGGTAACCAGAGGTTGCATATTCAGACCCCTGGTACTTTGACTCTGCAGTTTTACTGACTTAACTAGTTTTATGCGAATTATCTAAAAGAAATTTTTAATAATTTTACTAATATTAGGCAAGAGTTGCAATGTTTATAATTTTTGTTATAACAAAGGTCTTAGCACAACAATCTGAAAATATATAAAAGATTCACACACTGCTGTGTAACTAGTGGCCTTTCATATCTTGTACATGGAGGAAGACAAAAGCAGTTTCTGTTCTGAGGAAGTAGTTCTGGAATTAAGCTGTTTATCACCATTTTTTAATTTGGAATTTAGATTGGGGTTTTTGGGGTTTTTTTGTTTTTTTATTTTATCTTATAATATGTTAGAATTTCTGTTATTCACCAGTGTTATGTAGGTAGTTGTCAGTAACCTTATTGGCAGGATTAACCATGAGAGATCATTGAATCATTAAGGTTGAAAAAGAGCTCCAAGATCATCAGGTCCAACCTTTGACTAAATACCCACTAAACCATATTGAGAAGAGGAAATTGGAGATCTGTGAAGAACACCTAATGTTTGGAAAGAGTCTTCTCATAGTTGTCACCATCATCCTTCTGCCAGGTTATGTCAATATTTAGAAGTCCTAAAAACAAGAATTGTAGGACTGTTGTTTTTCAACATTGTTTTTCGTGGAGCTGCAGGTGAGAGTTCAGTGCAGAGCCCCAAGGTGTGTGAGCTCAGGTGTTGTCATGCTGCTTATGGAACAAAGCCTCTGTTTCCCAAGGCTTTGAAAATGTTTTTTCTGGATTGAAACTGGCAACGCATTGCAAAAGGCAAATCATCTGAGCCACTCCAAACCTGTTCAGTGGAGTGAGGCAGCAGCCTTGTGAGTGAACTTGACACATCCCAGCCTGCTCCTCAGCTCCTTGGGATCATTTGCTTCTGCCACGCTCTTGGAATTGGCTTCTGAATGAATGGACAAAGCACACAAGCTGCTGCTTTAGTGGTTTTTCAGGATTCCTTTTGGGAATCACTGGCCTATGCTGATTTATTTAACGAGTGCTGAGCTGCAGTGAGACCTAAAGTGATGAATCAGCAGTCTCGGGGATCCCCGTGCCAGGCTCAGAATCTGTGTTTCAGAGGAAAGGATCACTCCCTTGTTCTACCCACAAGTGTGTGTGAAAGCACAGCCTGACTCTGCCAGCAGTGCCCCCACTGTGCAGGGGGTTTCAGACCTGAGCAGGCACTTTTGCTGCTCAGCTGAAGGGTCTTCCCTCGCTGCTTTGGGCCAGTGTTTGGTGGAGCCCCTGCTCATGAATGTGGCATAAGGGCCCTGGTGTGCTCCCCTCTGCTTGCTGCCACTGCTGCTGGGAGGCTGCACACACCACGGTAGGAATCCTGTCACTGACTGCAAGTTCCACTGTGCTGAACACTCTGTAAACCTGCCTTGAGTGGATGTTCCTCTCCCAACAAGGCAAACAAATGTGATGGGATCAGGATCTGAGCACATGGTGTGTTAAATCTTTGGGGAGTTACCCCAGCTGACAGTTTCTGTCCTTCCACGTGCATTTTTTTATGAGGTTCTGCTGAAACTCTACATCTCACTTTAGGATACTTAAAGCTCCCTATCTGCCCAGTGAACACATGCAGTCAGATTAAGGAGCATGATTGCAAGATTTAAGGAGAAGGGAGAATAATGGCTGTAGAGAATAATTCTTGATGGTAGAAAACAGACACAATCTTTTGAGAAGGACTGGCTCTAACTCCATGGAAGTGTGGGAGAGTGAAAAATAATAGTGATGTTCTTCATTAGAAAGAAATTTAATTTTTTTAATATAGCTTTTGCATAGAGGACCTATGTTGGCTTTCTAGGGAATTTACCTTGTAGATATCTTCCGAGTACAGAGTAGTAATTAAGACAAAAATTAAAACCACTATTTCTTAGCGAGTAATCAGTCCTCACTTTGTTACAATTCTGAGTTAATTTAACCCTGAAGTTTGTTGGAAGGACTGTAGGAAAAGCTAAATTTCTGTATTTATGGAAATCAGTAATAATTTTGTATGTATTAACTTTGACTACTTCTGGGTTTACACTGCTGAACTTTTTAAATGATCCTTTATCTCTTTCTCTAGTGGTATGTCTGCAACACTGAACAGTTGTCTGAATCCCTTCAGCCTATTTTTGTCCAGAGTTACCTTGACCAAGGAACACAGATCTTCTTAAACAACAGCATTGAGAAGTCAGGCTGGCTGTTTATCCAGCTCTATCACTCTTTTGTGTCCTCTATTTTTAGCCTTTTTATGTCTAGAACATCTATCAACGGGTAAGTGAAAAGTCCTTGGGTAAGCTAAATACAGTTTGGATTTAGCATTTTCAAGTGTTCAGCCCTACCCCTTGATCTGCCAGCTTTTCAAAATGTGTAATTTCCCTTTTCTGCTCTGTCACATGTGAAATGCCCTCCTGTGTTCATCACACCCAGCCCTCTTAGCTGGTGAACACCAGTATGGGGGACAGAGGAGGTAATTGCAATTAATAACAGACTGTCAGAGGATTTTAATTGTGTTTTATAACAACTACTTGTATTAATTTTTTTTCTAAGAGAGTGTTTTCTTTGTGTCTCTTCCCTCAGCTTTCTTCCCCCCTCCCACCTTGCCCTTTGCCTACTGCCACATTTTTATCAGTTACTGTTGTGATTGTCCTGCTTGGTGGCTGTATCCAGACTGCTCTGTGCTGTACCTAAATCTCTTCCTATTGGAGAGTGTTTGCCTGCCCACAGCAAATCATGGCACATTTCTAAACAGTGCAAATGTTGTGTCTGGTAACACTCATGTGGAATGTTGTCCTTTCTCTTATTCTCTAAAACAATTCCACCTCGATTTGTGTGTAAGCTGCACTGGAACAGATGACTTCTGATGGAGCATGTTTGACTGATGAACCATCAGCAAAGCAGGAAAACATACATTGATAAAACAGCATTCTTCTATTTTTATTGCATCTGTTGCAGGGGAGTTTGGCTGTTCATGGGTGCTTTAGTATTTTTTTCAAACAAGGCAATGCTGGTTTTTGCTCACCTTACCCCACTCAGGCACGTTTAACAGCTTATCAGCTTGACCTTATGAAAAATGCATTTTGTTACATTTAGCCAATTTCTCCAGTATCCCCACCTCTGCACCTGCTACATACTTCTGCACAGTCTAATACAAGATAGGAGCTGTCTACTGGGGCTGGAAAAATAGTCTTTTTCCTTATTTTCTACCCAGATGACTTTATGAGCTTCCCTGTGGTGTTCTTAGTTATGTGTAGCTTTATATAAAGGTTCCTTTGGTCTCTTCTTCCTTTCTCTTCCATTTTTTTTCAAAGGCTCTTCAGGGCTTTGAATAACACCTCATAATGCTGTTAGGAATAATAGCTATGAGCCAATTATAGTGTGGACTGACACATGTGTGCTGCAAGGGGGCTCTACTTAAATTGGATGTAGTCTGTTTATTTTTATACATTTGATATCCTGCTTAGTTTCTTCTCTATGACTTTGTATACTCTGTCCTTTTTGTTTCTTTGGATTCTAGTAGTCAATCTTTCCTAGGCCAGCTCCTTTTCACGTTTTTTTATTCTTTGAGTCTTTTTGTCTCTGTTCACCTTTTTTCCTGTTTGCTTTTTTTTCCCTGTTCATTGTCTTTAAGTTTAACCTGTTATCCAACAGGAGTTTAAAGAACAGTATTTATCTACCTGCAGTCTATTACTGACCAGTTCTTCTTCCTCTGCCTGTTCTTCTGACTGTTTCATCACTGCATTCTGCTCTGACAGCTGAAATGTGTCACTGTGCAGTCTTCAAACAGTTATGGGCGGGTTTGGCATTGACTTGATCCATGAGGAATCCAACTGTCACCTCTACCCAATTCCTTAATGAGTTGTCTATTTTCTATTCCACAGCTTTTCATGTTGAATGCAGGATCTGCAGATAGCAGCAAAAGCCATTGTAACATAGAATTTTAAAATCTCTTTTGGCCCTCCAGCAGCGTTACCCCCATGCTTTCTTTAAATCTCTTCCCTGTCTTCCCTCCTCGTTCCACATCCTATTCCTCATTCATTGTGCATACTTCTGTGTCTCCAGCCATTTTATTTCCTGTTATTTCATCTTGTGGGGTTTTTTTTTAAGATAGGTGGCAGAGATTCAAATCTGCAGACGTGACAAATAAGGTTCAGTCTTTATCTTTCCTACTCTTTCTCTCCTCCTTCTTTTTTCTTTTTTCTTTTTTTTTTTTTTTTAATGCAATCATTTTCTTGAGCTGCACCCCATGAGCTCTTCCTTACCTAATCAAATTCCTTCTGGAGTCTTAACCACTGTAACTGCATGTGGCTCTGTGTTTGATCTCTTACAGTGCAAGGCAAGTTGAACTGGATTTAAAATTTATCTGAGCAGTGACCTCGTCTGCTATTATGTGTGACTGGTTCCTGCCAAAGCTCAATTTCTTTACTGCCTGTCCTGTTAAAGTTTGTACAAAATTGGTCATTTCTTGTTTTTACATTTTAGGCTGCTGGGAAGGGGCTCAATGTTTGTGTTTTCCCCAGAACAATTTCAAAGACTGCTTAAAATAAATCCTGAATGGAAATCCCACAGACTTCTTGATTTAGGGGCTGGAGATGGAGAAGTCACTAAAGTTATGAGTCCTCACTTTGAAGAAATCTATGCCACTGAATTGTCTGAAACTATGATATGGCAGCTTCAGAAGAAGAAATACAGGTATCACCTGGATAATTCCTACATCCTTTATATCAGACATTACAACAAAGTCATCTATTTGTAATGTAATGAATGTTCAGTATTTTCAGTGAACTCCTTTATTGTTTGATTGTTATGGAAAAGGTTAGCCTATACAAAAGCAAAAAAGCAAACACATGTGATGATCCCTCGTACAGAGTTGTTTTTTGTCTCCTTTATTACCTGATGTTTATCAGGCAGTGTAAAGGTTCATAGAGCTGGACATGTAGCCATGCTGATCATTGCAAAAGCATTCTTTTCCAAAAGACCCAAAAGAAGGGATTGTGTCTGTCTCTTCTCCAAATGATTGACCTTACCTGCACTAGCAACCCATCCACAGGGAATTTTTGTCTTGAGTAGTTCTGTCTGAAATCAGCTTGGTTTTTGTTTAACAGACTGTCTCCTTCTCTTTCCTTTCACAGAGTGCTTGGTGTAAATGAATGGCAAAACACAGGGTTTCAGTATGATGTTATCAGCTGTTTGAATTTGCTGGATCGCTGTGACCAACCACTGACTGTATTAAAAGATATTAGAAGTGTACTGGAGCCAACCAGAGGCAGAGTCATCCTAGCACTGGTTCTGCCATTTCACCCCTACGTGGAAAATGGTAAGTGCACAGATTAATGGCTGTTTTGGCAGGTAAAGAAAACATTAGGATCTAGTCTCTTAACTTAAATGTTTCATAAATGATATGTTTGATTTTTTACAAGTAACTAGTAGAGGGCATGTTCAGAAGTATGAAATCATAGGTAAATAGGCCACATGATGTAAGCTGTTTTGTAAACTGCACAGAAGACATTGTTGGTACCAACAAAAAGCTCAAAGGTTGAAGTCACAGATCCTGTTTTGCAAGCTGCCACATTTCAGCTGTGTTGGAGCAACTTGGGAAAACTGGTCCCAGGTGACCCCAGCTGTCTCTAGTGACCAGCTGAGCAAAACCACCTGTCTGATGCTGAACAGAGCCATTCAGGTCAAGCTGTTCGAAGTGTTCTAGGTGAATCCCACCTGAAAATTCATAGGAAGATAACTTCCACTTTCCAACATGATCCAAAGTAAAATATGGACTCCTACAAATATGAAGTATCAACCACTATTAATATTGTGTTAATTTACACTGTACTAGTCAGAGGAATAAAAAATTAAAATTCAGTGCCAAAACTCAATTATTGACCCTACTTGGATTTTAAAGATACATATGAGAGATTTTCAGATTAATCCATCCTTATGACTAAACTTCTGAAGAAACTAGAAACCTTTTTACATGCCTGTGATCGTGGATTGAGGTTGAAGCACCCTGAAGGTGGTTTGAATTCCAGGAGGCTGATGTTCATCAGTCATTGTTCTGGTTCTCCTTCAGAGTTAAGACTTGTCTGTGGAAAGGCATGGATGCCCAGAAAATACAGAACTAATCACGTTCTGACAATCACAAATGCACCAAACTGAATCTGGTTTTCTGTTTTTACATGCTAGTGGTATTTTGATGAGAGAAGGGAAAAAAATAATATAAGAAATAATGCTATCAGATGAAGAATTACTTAAAATACAGTATTTGAGCTCGTAATTTTGTAACTATTTTGAAAAGTAGTGTGTCTTAAATTAGATTTGGTGTTTGACTTAGGCATCTGTAAAGTATTTCAGGCATATTTGGTTACAACTTATTGTTCCAATAATGTGTAATAATATGGCTTCATCTTGTAGAAATCCTTTAAAATTCCAAATACCAGCAGTGTCTTTCTAGTTTTTCACTGCCATACTAGAGTCAAAAAATGAGAAATGCTGTTTTTTGAGCGCCTTCAAAACTCTGTGCCATTGTGTTTGGCAATCACTACTGCACCCCACATCTACTTTCCTGCATTTCTTTGAGTAGCCCATCACAGACTGTGTACAATTCCCTGGCTCAACAGAAAGGGATAAGTTAAGGAACAAACAGTTCTAAGCCTGTCTATATCCTCTGTCATTAATCTCCTACCATCCACTGGGAGGAGAGTAGAGAATTAAATGTATAAGTCCCAAGGGACTGAAAACCTGTTCTGTGATTGTTGAACACAGTCATTCCTACTTGTTGAAAGTTGAAATGCTGTTGTAAGATGATTTGTAAACCAATGTCATTATTTTATTTGTGATGGTGACTTGCCAGATGAGTCATTTTGCTCAAGGCAATTTTGTTCCCTTAATATGTTTGAAACTAAAAAACATGTTCAGTTTGTCTATTTGCCACTATTTATGGATATGGACCCATATAAACTGTTAACAGTGCAGGTTAGCACACACAAAAATTACAGCTTTCCCCTTAAAGATCAATTTAACTGTGGGCTAAAGAAACAGACAACTGCCAGACTGTCTTCATGATGTGAAAACCATTTTAGAATTTCAGTATTTTCATTCAGCTGTTCTACATGATGATGCATTTTGAAATAGATATGTACATATGTTTTATATATAACAAAATTATACTTTGAGCATTCATAGGGGAACATTCCATGGCTCAAGTGACTTCTTGTAGCAGCTCATTAAAACCAGCTTGGACCCGTGTAGTGAAACTTTGTAATTTTGTAGAGGGAGTATTGGAAATGGAAAAGTATTGGGGCAGGTAAGGTGTTTGAGCCAGTAGTAGATCCATAGATAGAAGTGGAGAAATTATTTTAATCAAAATGAGATATTTGGGTTACTACATGCAGTTTAATGGGATGGTAATGGTGGAAGCTATGTGAATAGCATAAAACCTGCTCTAAGAGAACAAAGCAAGGTGGAGGAGGAATTAAAATACAGATCTGTGCTCACTGTTTGTGGAATGACAGTGACACCTAGAGTCCAGAGGAGCTCAATCATAAATTCTCTCTGGGGCTTTTCAGTTTTACTTCATGCAGAACAACCAGGAATGCAGTTACTGCAGGTGTCTAAATTTGGCAAGGGATCCTGGTGAATCATCAGGTATTAGACCAGTCACTAAGAACAGGTATTACCACAACTTCAGTGTTAGTAGGTGTCTCAGAGAGTCATAGAAGAATCCTTTGTATTTCCTAATACAGACAGAAAAAGTCATTACTGGATAGTACATGACTGGTGTAAGTTGCTCTAAAATAAAAATGTCATGCCATACTTCACTGAGAGCCTGGGAGTGTGATATTTCCTTGTTGAACATGTTCATATCCTTGTGATTGATTGACAGGGATTAGAAGGCAGAGGTGTGTATTCTGTCCTCCTGAAATACTATTAATTGAGCTGGAAACACAATAGTGTGTAAGATGGACCCTTGCTTTGTCTCAGTTGTCAGTTCTCATCTTGCAGAAGTGAGAAATGCCACTTCATTTGTTAAACAAAGCCTTGCTTTATTTAAATTATGATAAAAGATGCAGCTGTTCTTTAGAAGGGAAAATGCCTGATACCAACAGATACCTTATAAAAGTGCTGATTTTGCAGATTGGCTAGGTAGTAACTGCTGAAAAAGGTACTATGAAAAAAGTATACTGCCTTTTACTGGCTAGTGTAGTTCTTTTTTGTGCTTGTATCCATGTTGAACAGGCTTGTAAAGGCAAAACGTGGTGCTCCAGGTATTCCTGACGTGGGATGGGGGTTGTCAGCCTAGCAGGTGAATTTCAGTATTGGAGGAGCAATGTTTCCACAATGACAGCTACTTTCCTAAATAGGTTTGGAAGATGCTGCTGTCCCAAATGAGCTTTGCAAGGATAGTGTGTGTGTTTGTATTGTCAGTTTTTTCTGCTTGCCTGTCTAATACACAGATTTTGCTCTGTTTCAGCTGTTCTAAGGCTCATTTACTGTTGGTCTGTAAATGTTACATCAATAACTATCCCATTAACATGACCAAATCCAGAATTTCACCCATGAAACAAGTTTATTTTCTGTTGCTGTCAATTACCAGACATCTTTCACAATTGTTCAGTTCATGTGAAAGGAATACATAAAAGTTTATGTACAGAGAAAAAAAAAGACACATTTAAATCTAAACTAAAAAATGAAACTTTTATGATGCATCAGCAGTTATCTTACAAAAAAGGAGTCTTTTCCCAGGGTTCTTGGAAATGGGAAATGGAGTGTATAACATAGATGTGAGGTACAATGGACTGGTTCTGGTGATCTGTTTAGAAAGTACTCCTGAAGAACACTGCCCTGAGAGGTTTTCTCCTCTCTCTTTAAAGCAGAGGAAGTCTGTGAAGAAGCTTAACTTCCTCACCTGCTCCTTAGCTTGCAGGAGAACTGTTGAACAAATCTGAGGTGCTGCACATGCTCATCTGTTCTGATAAACAGTGTCATCTTCCAAGTCATCCTAGGGAGAGAAGTGTTTCGTTACTGAGCTGTGAATTTCTTTTCTGAGGCAAACTCCATCCCTTTGGTGTTTCAGTAAAATCCTTTCTCCCCTCTTATCTGATTGTTTTTGTCCATGTGCTACTCTGGGCTTCAGAACACATTTCTTATCCTGTTGGCTTTTCCTAATCTCCTGGGAGCACAGGAGCAGTGAAACATAGCCCATATTTTCATATCTGGTGGTCAAACCAAGGACCAGGTCATGTCAGCAGGGACTTGAAGGCTTTAAAGGGTAATTAAGAGGAAAATTATTGGAGCTGTATGGAAATAAATGAGGTAAAAGATGTGTAGAAGAGGTGCTTGACTTTGGTCTGTATGTCATTTGGTTCCTCCTTGCATCTCTGAATGATTTCTGTGCTCAGAATAGGAAAGAATTAACATTGTTTCTCAAGACAAGCAAGATTTTGAAGTGATTTTATTTGCTTGCAAATATGTGTGATTTCTAAACTTATGGCACATGTGAAGTTATTGTCATATAAGACTTAATGGCATAAATTTGGAATGATGAAATAAGTTGTGTGGCTTTACCCAGTGATGTTGAATACTTAGTTTAGGCTCTGTGTGCTGGAGAAAGGGAAATACCTTTAAATATATTCCAGAGCTTTTCTAATAGTTTTGTTATGTTTCTGTCCCCTGCTCTGGGTTAATGGAGCAAGAGGAACTGAGAAAGCAGTACTTTTCAAATATTACCTTTTAATAGCTCCAGGCATTTTACCAAACAGCACAGAACCAGACCTCTTCTTGGCAAATTTGCATACAAATTTAGGGCAGTTTTAATTTTAAGTGTACATGCATACATTTAAAAAGGGGTGTGTGTGTGTTTCTCTACATACACATGTATAAATATATCTATGTAACTGTGTGCATGTGGCCATTTAGAATACTTTATAATGTCTTTGTCATTTAGAATTCTTCTTTTTGCATCTCTATCAAAGGGAATAGATGCAGTAAACTCCTAAAACCTTTCAGTTTCTCTTTTCCCCCATAAATTTATGTATTAGTAGGTGAATACTCACAGGCTGTTGGCAGTGTTGAGCATATCTCTGCTTTTGAAGTTCTTGAGCAATTGCTTGAAAAACTTTTCGGCCACTATTTATTTTCTGCAAATTATTTAAAATAGTTTGGTTCAGTGCAACACTTTGAGTTGGAAGAAATGTCTTTTTCTACCTATTCTAATTTAGGTTTTTTTCCAGGATATGTCTTTGGGAATGTTACTAAGTAGCATTTTAAAAATGTGGTTTGGCAAGCAGGAGGGTTGTAATTATGTTATTATTGCATTGCTTAACATAAACACCTTCTTTAATGGATCTTTAAATGCATGGCTTCTGATTTTTATACAAGGATTTAGTGGTGGAGGTTGTTGTTAATTAATAGCAAAACCTGTTATTGCCATAAGTTTGAACAAAATTTACTTAAAACCTAAAGGAAACTGTGTGTTAGAGATGTCCTTTACAGAGATTAACTTTACCATGCATCCAGTGTGTTAAAAATAAATTACCTGATTTGTTAAAATAAGTTAAATATAAATTGATAACTAGTTTTGTGCAAATTTAAAGTGAACCCTAGCAGCTCAGAATGCCTCTTTAATGGAATCATCAATCTCAAATTTGATGGCAAATATACTTTAAAAAGACAAGAAGAAGCTCTGAATCACAAACAAAGCAAATAACATGGTAACATACACAGTTCTCTGTTGTTTGGTCTTTCCCACTTTTCTTTAGCAGCTTTGGTTTTAACTGGAGGGAGGGAAAATAAATGAAAAAGCAATTAAAATATAAGGTGAGAAGTTAGCAGAGTAGTTAAAATTGTTGCCCTTTTGCGGTGTCAGTTTGTAGGCAAGTGTTCCACTAGATCAGCTTATACCATTGGAAAAATCAGAGAGGTTTTCCCATGTGTGGAGCTTTTTCCAGCTTCTGGTGGTAGATACTGCAAATGGTTTTGCTTTGAGCACTGTGGGACCTGCTTGAAACACTACTTAATTCTCAAAAATAAACCAATATCAGCATGGATCAAGTTTTTCCTCTGAAGAAGACTTGTTTAATTTTTCCCACTGTACTTGACGCTCTGTACCTTTACTTCTAAAGAAAAACAAAAATGAAAAAGCCAGTCCTGTCTTTGTGCTAAGACAGTAGTCACTACAGGAAAGAGCCATTTTTACCATATCATACCAGTCAGGACTGTGAAGTCCTGATTCTCCTGTCAAAGTCTCATTATCATGTAAAGATTCCTGTTGTGGCACTGTGTGTTTGTTTGTATCTAAACACAAATTTTGTTCTAGATTAAAAAAAAAAAAATAAAGCAGTAATAACAGAACTTCTGACCATGTGCATTTTGATGGGTTTGCTTTTGTAAGCATAAAACTTCTTCCAAGTCTCTGCTATTTTAAAATTTTACCAAGGTCTCTCTTCTGTACATGTGTGAAGAGAATCAGTAGACAAGTGAAGTCACTCTGCAGTATCTTTACTGCAGCTCGTAAATACTTTGATGTGAATTTAAATTATTTTACTTCTACTGGAAATTTATACTCTCAGGATAATTTTAACTTCAGAATACCTTTTATTTTAGACACTTTACTGAAAAAAGAAAATGTGGTTGCTGTTGAGAGTCCACCTATGTGCCACACAGTCGTTCACAGATGCTTGTGGGCAGCACATGGACTTCAACCAACCTCCTCTGTGGAACTTAAACATAATAGTTATAAAATGCAGAATGTGTTTTTATTCCCTTTATGGAAATGTTAAAACTGCATTGATTTATAAAATGAACAAAACCAGAAAAATCCCTTTGAGCCTACCTTGTAGACCACAAAGGAAGTGAGGACAGCAGAGCTGTAGAGGAGCAGTAAGGACGAGGCAATGATCATGGAGATGAGTTTTCCATTGCTGTGCTGCTTCCCTGATCCTGTATTAAAAATGAGTGTTAGAATAAAGGGCAGTTCTGAGTCACATATTGTTTTTAAGACTCTGCATTCCAGTGCACTTTCTCTGAGGAATTAAAAAAGCATGTACCATCTATATTGTTCTGGTTAATTTTCAGTCTAAATTCCTTAGTGAGATAATTTTTCTTTTGTTTGCTTATATGTTTGCAAGGGCAATGGAGACCTGTTAGTTTTGATTACAAACCTTTCTTTTAGGGGTAGAGAAAGAATGGAATCCAGTTTTTTGCTCCTGTAAAGGTATATCTGAATAAAGCTCATAAACTGCTGTTCAGAAATGGAATTAGAGGAAGGAAGGAGTATAAAGAGAGTAATAATCTGGCTGAGTGTTTCTGGGTTTTTTTTTCTTTTTCTGTTTTAGGCATGTAAAACTGAAATGTAGTTGCTGAAGTTTCATCACTTTCATAGCTAGAAGGCAAGTGATACAAAAATTCTGAACGTTTTGCTCAGGCTGGCAGAGTGAATCCCCAGGTCTGAGGCCCTGCACTCTCTTGCACTCTCTTGGTTTCTCTACTTCCCATTTTTTTGGTGATACTTCCTTTCTGACAACCACGAAAGTCTTTATGTAAGAGGATGTAGAGTGTGGTTAGACAGCACAAGTGTAAACTCCTTTCTTTTGTAGAATTCTAGAGTCATCTTCATCATATGACAGAACAGCCTAATTAGCAAACGAGGTTGAGATGCTTCTTGGTGGAATCCCTCTGGTTTTACTAACAACATCTTAATATAGCCATACTACTCCTAATGGGTTTGTTGGTATTTCTGTCTTAAATGTCATTCTTGAAAGTATATATAGAAAGTATCTAGAAAAGATAATGTATTTCTTCTAACATGCTTCATTAAGAAAGAATGAACAACTGACCTGTTACCATTAGAACTGTTCCATCTCCTGTTTGTTTCGAATGGGGTGAATGGGAGTCTGAAAATGCTATTCCACAGATGTAAACAGCACTGTCCTCTACAGTCAGATCTTTTATCTCAAGTAAGATGTTATTTTCTGATGAATGTACTTTGTACTTGTGATGATCTGTGCATCCAGGAGTACACAAATCCTGATGTGCATTAGTTAAAAAGCGAAACCACAGAACTTCAGGTCGGGACGAGGAGCACCCAGAGGCAGAGAAGGTGCATGTTAGGGACACATTGTTCATGGAGGAGTCAGCTTGCTGAAACCTGGGCTGTGTTACAGTGACTCGGCAGGGATCTGCAGCACCTGTTGGGAAGGAACAGTTGGTGATGTGAGGGACAGCTAAAAAGCAAGGTACAGTCTAAAAAGAAAAAACAATTACTTTTGGTTCATTCAAGGAAAGGTGGGAGGAAAGGAAGAAACTGACTGTTTCAAACTTGAAGTTATTAAGTTTTTTTCCAGTAAACTTTGTTTTTAGATAGTTCCTACAGCTTGCACATGTGCTCATTTAACACTTTTATCTACAGGGTAATGTGCTTGGCTTTCTATTTTGTGACAAAATAGAGAAGATTGATAGATCTGAAGCAATGTGAATGTTTCCTTTGGCACTGGAGAAGACCAGAAGAATATTTTGTGTGGTTCCTATCCTGAGACTGAATCCTGCATGTTTGTGGGGGTACTGGCCAGTGGGGCTGGGTGTTGGGGGACATAAGTGCAGCTGCTCAGTGGAGCAGTTCTGTGGGGCTTTCTCTCTCCTCCACTGTTCCTGGTCTGAGTCAAGCCAGACAAGCTGAAGGCAGACAGTGGAATTGTCATAAATCAAGACATTTAAAATTTAGCAACTTCCTAACATTGATGAGAATACACAGTAGTTCCTACACATTCTTCTACTTCATCCCATATATTGTCTCTGGGTTTCTAAGAATAATAGTGCTTGTTATTTCTGACATTTAAAAATGTGTGCAGAGAAAACAGGAAGGTTAATCAGAGAAGAGCATTCTAATTAAGGAACTAAAATGTGTGGGTAACTTAAATGTGTGGTTTAATATATAGTCTGGAAGATTTAATAGTCTGGAAGATTTTTTTAAACTCCTTATTGAAATCCATGTGAATTCTGGTTTAGTATATTTAATTTTTTCAAATAAATAGTGTTGTTATTTAAACTATGGCATTGAGGTTATTGCAGTGAGAATAAAGGTAGTATCTAAATAACATCTTTCTCTGCTTGCCAGAAAATAACAAACTAGAAGATAAATAAGCTGAAATCTCTTAGTGTACTGCTGATACACAGTTTGTAAACTTGTCCATGGTGAACAATTAGCATTGTCCCTTCACCATTTTTCTCACTAAATCAAATCAGATTCAGTGTCTGTGACTTTACAGGAATAAAGTGAAGCTGCTTTTGTGTCAGGTCCCTGTCAGAGCCATTCCACAGAAGCTGCAGCAATCTGAAGACTGTAAGTTGTGGGTGTTCTTGCACCCTGTGTGGTGAATGGCAGCAGCCTGTGCTCCTGCAGCTGATCCCCTTCTCTCTGCCACCTTATCCCCAAGCTCTGGTGTCCCTGCAGAGCTCAGCTCCTGGCCTCAGGTCATACAGGTGCTGCCTGTGGAACTTCCCAATCCCCCCTCCCAAACAAACAGAGTTGCTCTGAAACCAGGCTGCTCCTGGAGTGTTCCAGGCAGGGAAGTGCAGCAGGATTTGACCCAGAAATCACAGGTTGCAGCAGCATCTCAGACTTTTGGAAGAAAAAAGCTTTTGCTAGCAATTGTGTACTTTGGAATATATATGAAAATAGCAGAAATTAACTTGATTTTCAGCAAAACTTTTCACTACTTCTATTTTGTAGCTGTGTTGCAAATCATCACCACAAAATTCTCAGTCTTGTTTAACTACTGTTAAATGAGAAAATGTAAGAAATTCTTAAGAAGTCTTACCAGCAGCATGCAGGAGCCACTCAAACAGCATTAGCACGTTTTTTAATTTGTTGAAAGATGCCATTTCTTGTATCTCTGTGGCAATGAATCTTCTTGAAGGAAGAGGAACTTAGGAAATGTTTGGATTTGCAGAACTGTCTTAATCACAAGATGTAGAACTTCCTGTTTAGAAGGATGTTTACTACTGCATTTAGCAAACTAGTTAAAGGTACAGACCAAACCAAAGGTACAGAAAGCTTTTGTTTGTTGTGGATGACATTACTTGGAAAATCAGTGAAGAACTTTAAATTTTGAACTCATGAGAATTGTACCTATAATCCTTCAGATTATTCCATTGGGTATAACAAATTACAAGACATTTTCCAGCACACTACATAATCAGCTCCTTAATTTTGTATGACCCTAGGCAGCCTTCAGCAGGTCAGCTGGTAGGTGGCCACTGAAGGCACAAAGTAGCCATCCATGGTAATGTGGTGATCTGCTGGTGAAAGCTTCACAGCAAATCTTAATTTTTAACTTGCTGACTCTAATTTCTGTAATTACCTCTGTGCCTGTTTGCTGGACACCAGCCTCACTGATAGTAGTTACCTTTTAGCCACTCCTGGCACTTCTAGTAAAAAATGTAACAAAAGATAACCTTAAAGAAGCTTTTTTTGAACAGCAGGGATAATAAACTGGAACTGATCTTGCAGCCGGTCTACAAGTGTCATGGCAACCTCCTGTGTGGAGTGGAATGGAACATAATTAGTGTAATTAAGCTTTCTGTAAGAAAATGCAGCACACAATAAAGTTTTCTGTATAATTGAAACAAAGCTGTTCTGTTTTCTCAGTAGGTGGCAAGTGGGAAAAGCCCTCAGAAGTTTTGGAAATCAAAGGGCACACTTGGGAAGAGCAGGTGAACAGCCTGCCAGAAGTTTTCAGTAAAGCTGGGTTTGCCATCGAGGCTTTCACCAGACTGCCCTACCTCTGTGAAGGTGACATGTACAATGACTACTACGTGCTGGATGATGCTGTCTTTGTCCTCAAGCCAGTGTAAGCCTGTGTGAAGTAAAGCTCCACAATCTAACCCAAGAAGCAACCTCTGAAAGAGGGTTTTGATTTATGGTTACTTAAAGGGAGGGAATTTTGGGATTGCCATGATGAATAAATACCATGTAAGGAATTTAAAGGCCAAAATACTAATGTATTTCTTTGTAGTGTGATTGGGGGGTGGGGGGGACAGGTTGTTTTTTAAATGGACTCCTCAGCTGAGAATTTCTTTTTTACCAACTCTTAAACCAACATTGCATTCTGCAATCCAGCAGCAATGGGGGATATTTTTTTATACTTATCTGCAACAGGGATCATATCCAAACAAAAGCAATAGTCTTTATAATGGTGAAACTGATACAGTGTGAACTGCTGTGAAAGAAATCAAGCAAAATCTGGCAATAAAGTTATCCATTCAGTTCAAGCCTTGTTGAATAAAACTGTTGAAATGGATAATCTTCCATGCTAAGTTACTTTCTCTCTTACTGTCATTCTTCACATTTTTAATCATGCTAATAAACTTTTTTGAGACAACTTTTGCATTAACTGTTGTGTTCATTTTTGTTACCATAGCCATGCTTGTCTGCAGCACCTGCTCTTTGTGTTGAGAATCAAGCTTTCAGTAGCAGCACAACCATGCATTTATTTAAAGAGCATTTAATTACTGTTAATGGAATAACAGTGTACAAAAAATGTATCACTTTCGGCTTGGTTTCCTTCATGTTCTTCCCTGTCAAAGCCTCATAAATCCTCATTGCTTTTTCATTTGCCATTTTCCAGCTAAAGGGGTTATGGTAGAACTTGTCAAAACTGCACTTTAAACTGATGGCTTTAAAAACAAACCCTCTAAGCAAGTTGTTGCCAAATGTTTTCTGCTTTAAAAGGTTGCAGGTGGTTTCCTGCAATTTCTGAGTCAAACTGCCTGTGAGGATCAGGCTGTAGGGGCTTGAGAGTTTAGCTAGCTTAAGACATTTTCCTTTCTTCAGGAGCACTAAATAAATGCTATGCTATGTCTTGTTTTTAAAACTGTTTAAGTGGGTAATTTCTGGCAGTTTGGATATAACTTCCCTTTAAAACAACAAGGGACATCATAAGTAGTACAGACCTGGCATTTGCATGTCATGCAGTGCTTGGGTTGCAAGTGTGAGAGAGCAGAGAAGCCTCAGGTAAGTAAAATAAGAACTGACTGCTGTTGCTTTTGAAGTCTAAAAAAGTTGTCTGTTGTGGGTTTTTTTTTTCTGGTTTTTATAATTATTGGTGATTTTATGCCAGGTAGGATGCTTAACATGTCATTTTAGGTTTACTTCAAACTCACTTTGCCTGATGGTTAATGATTTCTCCTGCCAGTTTATTAGCTTTTTGTTGTCAGTCATCTTTGTGGAATAGTATTCTGTAGTATGGAGCAAGGGATTTGACTGCTGAAATTTCAAATTACTTTTCAACAGTAATTTAGACTCAGTATTATCCTCATTTCAGGATGTGCTGTTGCATTTTGGCACATAGTGCAATCAGATTTGTCTGTTGGGAAAATGAGCTATGTTATGCTCTGGAGTGAATCCATTCATTTATCTTCTGCTGCCTTCATTTTGTACTCATCTAGTGGTAGGGAAATGTTTTTTAATGTGTCATGAATTTAGGTTAAGGTAGCAAGTATGTAGTAAGACAAACTTCTTCAAAGGTACTTAAGTGTTTTCCTGCATGTTAAAAATCACACAAGAGACTGCATTTCATGTCTCTCATCTTTTAGTCCTGTCACTGAGGATTTCAGTTTGTAATGGCTTTGAGAGGTTTGGGAACAGAAGGTGCAATGTAAATAATAGGGTTTTTTTCCCTTTCTTATGATTTTCTACTTTGCTCACTCTATTTAACCAAGTATTCTTACACTTGAGATGAGGAATTAAAATATGACCAATAATTAAGAAAATCTTTCTACAAAGGCTAAATTCAGCAGGGTCAGTCACCTGCTTAGTCGTGTTGAATAAGCAGAATAACCCCTAGGACTGTCCCTACACCTGTATTTCTAAAGCCAGAGTTCCTTGGGAGGGAAGGAACTTCCTCCGTGCGGGCCCTGGGGGAGCGTTCGTGTGCAGTCAGTGCTGCTCACAGCCCACCTAAAGAAACTCTTGAGTCCAGCAGTTCATAAATTGCCCCAAATACTCTAAGATGCCATCTAAGGGAACAAGTGTTGCCATTGAAAGTCCAAATTAATTACTCCCGGGTTAGGGAATCCTGCCTTGTCCTTCTGCTGTCCCTGTCCTGCCCTGGGTGCCGGTGTCCGTCCAAGCTGCCCTCCAGGGCTCTCACAATGTGCAGCGTTTGCCCTGCACAGTGACCGAACTCTCCTGGCAGGGTGAACTGCGGGTGCTGCACTGCAGGAAAACGATGCTGTGCAAGCGCACGATTTAGCCAGAAACTTTCAAAGCAAAGTTGGAACAGCTTCATCCCTCAAAACCGCAGCCCCCTTTTGCCGGGTGATCCCAGGAACAGTCAGTTCATTCTCTGAGGAACCCAGGGCTGGGGAGATGGGGGAGCAGGGCAGCACCAGCCCTGTGTGTCCCCTGCACAGCTCGTTGAGCTCTCTTCACGTCGGGGCAGAAGTGTCCCCTCCCGGCCGACTGGGACGGCCGGGGCCCGGCGGAGGGGCCTTGCCCGCCCTGAGGGCCGGGTGCTGGGGCTGGCGCCGAGGCTGCGGGGCGGCGCTGGGCCCGGCCCCGCTCCGGCTCCCGCTGCGGCCGCCCAGCTCTGCAGTGCCGGGTTGGAGGCGCGCACGGCAGAGGCAGGTAAAGCTCTGGGGTCCTGGCTCTCCTTCTCTTCTCCTGCCTGCTGTCCCTTTCCAGCCCGCACCCCTGCGGGTTCCCCCACTGCGTGCGGTGCTTTTTCGCAGAGCCCGGGTGCAAGGGGGAAGGTGGGCACCGGCGGGGCAAGGGCTTATCAGCAAGACTTGTGATTGGGAGGTCAGCTTTCTGGTTATCAAAGCTTCAGATAAGGCAGCGGCTGCATGGAGTGAGTGATAAAATGTCTAGGGTTTCTGTACATGGAAGGGTGGCTGTTCTGGGAGTGAGAGGAGAAGGCAATCTGGGAGCTTCTCATAAGCGGGGAGTCCTGCAAGGGTGACTTGTCAGAGACTGCAAGGAATGATCTCTGGGGAAATGCTGGATGGGATCTGCAGGAGATGCCCACAGCGTGATACGAGACTGTCTGGAAGTTGCTGTGAACTGCAAACCGACCTATTTCACTCAAAAAATGAACTACTTCATCCCCCAGACTGTGCCAAGCAGGGCTGTTTCACAGCAGACTTTTTTGTGCACCTGCTGATTGTCCGCTTGAGTTAGGCAGGATGAAAAAGCACTTTCCTTAGCATTTAATCTCCTTATATATTGTTAGCACACTTTAATTAAAATGCACTCCTTGATCAAAGTGAATGAATTGGAATAAACAAATCGGGACTGACATTGGAAGCATGATTTAAACTATGCAGAGTAATCAAACCTTACTGCAAAATTACTAGGGCACAGGCAGAAACAAACACAAGTAAGTTCATTGTCTAAGAAACCAGATACATCTGAATAAGAGACATTTACTGTGGTGTTCCCAAAAGAGTAGCTGAAAGGGGTTTCAGTGTGTGTAAGAACAGGACAGAGGTTATAACTTCTTAAAGTCTAATGTTAAAATTCTTCATCATCTGTCAGTTTGAGTCAGTCCTGTTACAAGACTGGAGTTAAGTGTTTGCAATAGACTGAAGTATTGCTGGAGGCTTGTTGAAAGATATTTTCATAAAAGAAACCTTGGTACATGAGATTAAACAGTCCAAAAAGGTGTCATTTATCAAATATTCAGATCTGTAACTCAAGCCATGGCAGAGGACTTCAGGGGGAAAAAAAGAGAGAGTGAGCACAGAATTCAGCAACAAAAAGAAATGCAGAAGTTCGGTGTCTTGCAAATACACCTTTGAAATGAGGGAAAGAGAGACAAAACCCAACAAAGTCTCTTTATGGTCAGAGCCATGTTGGCCAATGGGACCCTCTGTGTCATTTGTTGAACCAGGGACTAATCCCAGTGTAAGAAGCTGCAATCTGTGGATCAAGGCATCATCTAATATCTCAGATTAATTAGTTGTTTTACCTGCTCAGGCTGAGCAGAGGGCCAGGCTGAGGGTGCAGAGGCAGAAAATCCTCTCTGCAGTGTGGATTGAAGCAGCTGTTGGCCCTCAGAGCCGTGGAGGGGACGTGGCTGCAGAAACTCCTGTGTGAGTGAAACCTGCCCAGTCTGTGCTTCCTTTCCACCCCTTTGCATTACTTCTGTGAGTATCCTTGTCCTTCAAGAACTAGACCAAAAGCAACACATTTATTTTGTTTTAGACAACTGTGAGACTCAATTTTTTTTCTGGTGGCGGTCAGTGACGACCCAGTGAAAAGCTCTGTGTATCCTACTACTGCCCTTCCAGAAGATTTATCTTTCAGTGATCTTCATACTGCACAGCACAGGGCAGCAGGGATAGCAAGAGCTACCAAAACATCTCTTTCCACACAAACTGTGTCCAAGGTGGTGGTGATGGGACACTTCTTGTGAGTACAAAGACCACGGCTTTGATCCATCCAGGTGAAGTGACATGGTCTGTTTCCCAAAGGTGTGACTTTCCCTCTGCTTCAGAAGAGCATAAGGAAGTTTTCTGCCTTTTTGCCAAATGTGGCAGCAGGGAAGGGGAGCCCTCCTTCCCCCTCCCTGCCTGGAACACCCTGCAGGGACATGGGAGCAGGGCCAGGCTGTCCCACCCCTGGGTTCAGAGAGCTGCAGATGGAGGGTCCCAGACCAAGTCTGCAGAGATACTGCAGGCAGCTTAACCAGCTAGGAAAACCTTAGGGTTTGTTTGAAGTTTCTTTATAGTTTCCTTTTTCATTCAATTTCTCATCTTTGTTATCTGATTTAAAAGGATTTGTTTGCTTGTTTTAACAAAACTGCATTGAAGTCATATTTAGGTGCAGTGTAACTTGGTAAATAAGTGGTGCTACAAGGAAGAAAATGAAATTAGCCACTTGCTATAGGGAGATAAATCTGGCTGCACACACATTCTTGGTGAACTTGTGTTTGCATAAAGTGTATCTCTATCCTAGAAGAAGATCTATATTAAAAACTTGGGAGCAAGCAGCTTTGGATTGTTCTGATCTCTATCTTAGCCTGTCTCTGATTTATAGCTATGAAAGTTCGGGGTGAATATTGCCTTTTGACTCTGTTCTTCCTATTTTCCTTTTCAATCCAAGTATCTTTTTATTCTAAAAAACACCAGAAGAAATGTCCAGACTTTTGAAGATGTGTTTCTTATTGATATCAATGAATCATGCTGAGATTACTCACAGTCAGGACTCTGAAGGTAAGACCAGAGCTCCTGTCTGAGGGGTATATTTTGTGGCCTGGAAAAAGCTGTGTGTAATAAATTAGGTGCTCTTTAGTAACTGGGACCATAGTCTCTGCTCTCTTGGCTTCCTGGAGCTAAGCCAGCAAAGAATTTAACCAAGACTGATTATTATTAAATAGCCTTTTTTTTCCTCCACTGTTTTTCTGTAAATAAATTTAATCGAAACTGCGTTAAATGTTTGCAAATAAATTATATATGTATATATAATTACTACATAAAATAAATCTATTTTTGTGTAACACAAAACAAAACACACAAAACAGTAAATTAACTTCTAATAATGGGATAATCTTTTACAGATTTGCCTCCATTGTTACACAAAGCTGTGGTTAGTATTTTTATTTGATCTCTCTACTAACATTTTATATTATAATCTAAAAATAATAATTTATTACATATATTTGTAATTTTTCCTTAGGAGGAAGTAATAGCTGGGAAATATCTAAATGGTAATGTACTCAGTTGTTCCTACTTATGCTTCTAAAATGAATTGAAACTCAGTATCTCACCATAACTTTTTGTGTTCCATTTTTCATGTGCAGCCCTTCTAGATATACTTTATTTTCAAAGGTAATGTATTACTCTCCCCATCTTCATTATCTTGCACTTCAGATATGATCTGTTTCATTTCCACAGAAACTGGAACATTATGGTTAGAATGAAATTGGCACATATGATTACTTAGATTTAGGTCTCCTTGGAGGAGTATTTCCTATTAACAGGGAAAAACCTGTTTTTCATGAAAAAGAAAAAAAAAATATAGAATGAGGCTGAAAATAAATACTTGCTACAGTTTTCAGAAGTTTTGATAATTAACTTTGCTCATGTTTGTCCAAATGGCTTCTTAAGGAAATTAGGTGCAGTTCCAGCTTTCTGTCCACCTCCTTCTTTCAGTCTCACTCCATCCTCCATCCTTCAGCTCCTGGTGGCTTTTGAATTATTTGCTAATTTTGTCCAAATCTGAAAGAGCAGTATAAGCCTCAAAGGCCATTCCACTCCTACATATTTTGAGAAAATCCTCCTGTGTGTAAGGAAGACCCAGTGAAATTAATGACTCTGCTGAAGGAAAGGCTGCAGTGACTCCCTGTGCTTTCTGCAGGCAGATCAGAACAGGCATAATGGGGTGCCAGAAAGCACATGCCTTGGAGATGGTACTAATGACAACACCTTGGAAAATTGAGTTTATTGTGGGTGGTGGTGGAATTAGATGGAAAAAAACTAATTAATTCCATTCCCCATTGAACCATGTATTTTCATTGCATTAAATAGATCAACTATTACTCTGGCTTGTCAAAAAAACTAAATACTTTTGTCATTGTGGTGTTAGCATCATTCTTTATTTCCCTTTTACTTTTTTACTCTTGTAATCTGCTACTTAACTTGTCATATTATTTTACTGGCATTTTTGGTCCTGTTTTCTGTTACAGCTCTAATGTCTGGACAGCAGATCTACTTACAAAGGTCCTGGCATATTTTAATGCCCAGGAAGTTTTGTTTACTCTTAGCAGCCTCCAGGTTTGTGACATTTAAGATGCATGAAAATTTTTATTTGAAAAAGAATTAAAAAAACTCAACCTATCTCTGTAGCCAAAGCTAGGTGGTCGATGATAGGGGTAATTAACACATCTACAGTGTAGCAGCTAAATAGGAAATAGGAATAGGTTGTCTTTTCCCCCAAAGATTGCAGGAGTATGCAAGGCAGAAATAATAATAAAAATCTGTTCTGCTTTTCCTCTGATGGAAAGCAGGAATTAGTCATTGTTTCTGAGTTGAGTGTATATAAATGCTGTTTCCCCAGATTTTGACTGGCTGATTTTGACACACTGCTCCTTATGGACTGAGAGGCTCCAGAGCATCCTACAAAATACCTCCACCTTCTAAAGCTCCTCTCTGAGCTGTTTTTATAAATTATCGATGTGGAGGTGGTGCAGGAAGGAGTTGTTGTTCCTCCTCCTGCTGCTGCTGAGGGTTAGTGATGAGCGGCTTTAAGTGGAGCTGTACCCAGCTGATCAAACCTGAGCCCTCTCTCCTCCCTACACGCTGAAACAGGGAAGTGTCAGCTGTGCCCTCCCTGAGCCTCAGGCATTCCCAGGAGCTCCACAGTGCTTGAACCCTGTCCCAAGCTCGTGTCGCTGTCACAGCTCATCCTCACCTACATTTTCCTGCCACTGCCCCTTCCCTTTGTCAGATTTATTGGCAGCCTGAGGCTCTCAGCAGGCTGAACCCCGAGGCATAAAGGAACTGTGTTAATACTTGGTGGTGGCAATGCAAGTTAAGCAAAGGCAGCAAAGAACAATTGCAACTCAAATTCCAAACCAATTCTGAAATAATTCTGTCAGCAAATAGAAAGGATTTTACTCCAGTCTGCTGCTAATGAGCCTTACATTTATTTCTGTTCCAATGTTATGATTGCCCTTCAGTTTTTCAAAACAGGCATGAGATTATTAACTGGTAATGCAGCTTCATGCGAGAGAGAATATTTTTGGCTTATGACCTGGTAGAGACTTTTCCTCCCATCTAATTGCACATTTCCTTCCCTTTTTTAAGTAATATGCACATGGTACCTGATTTTTTTTTTTTTTAGGCGTTTTTTCTAGCTCTTTAAAAGTTTCATTTTCACAGCTCTGCTGTGCGAAGCAGAAAAGCTTTATTACTCTTGTTTTATGAAGTGAGAAACTGAGGCATCTTTGTTAAAGAGCTCCCTTGAGAGGATTTGTTCCTGAAGCCAAGAATAGGATTTGTAAATTACTGTCTTTCAGAAGGCATTAAGATTATTTTTGTTTTCAGTTTGTGTGGAGAATAGTTATTTTGATCATTGGCAGCACAGACAGTACAGAGCTAAGCACTTAGTTCTCCTTGAGCACAGATTTTCAGGGAGTAAAAGTACAATAGTATGAGTTTTATGTATATTACACATATTTTTCTGTACTTCAGATGTCCATTAAAAGTTACCTGAAGAACCTCTTATACCAGCCCAGGCAACTACTGTCTGAATTGCAGCAGCTTGATCAGCAGCAGTTCCAAACTGCAATGAAGTACCTCTTCAACAGCAAAAAGGAGCATCTTGTAAGTGAATTTCCACTTGTGAAAAGGAAAAGCTGCTGTCAGTGATTTAGATAAACAGAAAGGGACAGACTGGGGGGCTCACAGTGCAGGCCCTGCAGTTACTTACCTGGCTTGGATTGGATTCCAGGACTCCTCTCTTAGGTTAGACTTAGTTAATTTACCTGTTATTGTCTAAAAGTTGCTGCAAGTCTAAGTCAGTCATTTGGATTTTCACTGTAATCAGTAGAGAGAAACTCATCTCCAGAGAAGATGAGTACTCCTACAGTAACACCTAAGGTAGGTAGGGCCAGTTACTCTCAGGGAGTATCTTCTTTTCAGTGGCTGGAAAGAGAGCCAAGATGGCTAAAAAAAGTGAAATTAGTAATTTTGTTAATCAGCCTTTTAAAATATTTTTCTGGGTTTCATTTTGGTTTTGTAAAAAAATTCAAGCTGGTCTCTACCCAATGCCAGAAAGGAATTATCTGAAGTAATGAGAACAACCAGTAGTTTGCAGCTGTTTTTCATGAGAACAGCTTTTCTTTGTAGAGTGCTTTTATTCTTTGTAGAGTGCTCTCTGTCAGGCCTCAAAATGAACAATATATTGAATTAATCAGACATATTAATTTAACACTTTGTTGCTTGCAGGAAATGGGAAATATTATTATTGATTGGGGCAAGACTAGAGAGAGAATTTTTCAAAGCCCAGGAGTGAACAGGACCTTGTTCCTTGTAACACTGGATAAATGCTTCCTGGCTCTGAGTGCCCTGGACTGTGTGGATATCCTGAGTCAGATTCTGCAGGTCTCAGCAGTGAACTACCTCCAACCTGAAGTCGTTGGGAGTCTCCCAAACCTTCTGCTGGAGGATGCTTTCAGAAACTTGTAAGCCATTTATTTTTCAGCAGGAATTAATACTATGTTGGATTTGCTGACTATTTAAAAAGAGTTTGCTATATGGTCTCAGTCTGTTTTCCAGACACAGTTTTCTGCTTATGTGTAAAGAATGCTGTTTCTAAAATCATTTGTCCATGTGTCATTAAAAAAAAGGCATAGTAAACTCATTAGTGAACTAACATGCCTGTGTATCACTTAGATCATCATTATTCAAGGACCTCTATGACAGAACCTCAGCAAGCACTCAGAGAGCTCTCTATGGCTGGATGAAGCAGATTCTACAGAAATCTTACAACATCAGTGGTATGTTACAAAGTGTTTTCTTCTTGCTTATCATAAGAGAAAAGCACTCAGCAAAAGGCCTGTGCATTGTATTGAATTGTTTCCCCAGTTAACACAGGTCTGTGGAAGAGTAGCTGTCTGGAATACCTTTTCTGCAGAACACAGTAAATATGATGTGTTTGTTACCATGACAAAGAGTTCTCCAAAGATGCTTGAACTTATAGAGCAGAATCATGCTATTGTCAAGAAAAGACCTCCAGGATCATCAAGTCCAACCAATGGACTCATTCTCTGCCCTGCACAGAGCTGTACACAAAGCCTTTTTCTAGTACTCCAGTCTTTTCTCTCTGTACTGTTTCTAAGTCTGAAATAGGATACAGTGGCCAGGTGCTCTGCCAAGGCATGTTGTTCTCTTCTGAACTCCTGTTCAGAGGAGAAAAACAGCTCTAGCTCAGGATACATTAAGCACTGCACTGTTTAAAAACACGAAATGCAGGATGTTGTGGAAGCACATGGCACCAACTCGATCAGCAAAGGGCCAGGATAAAACCAAAGTTAATTAATCCCAATTGGATGCATTTCCCCACATCTGTTTGCCTGGTTAATGTGCCTGAAAGAGCTGTTCCATAGCAGGGACAGGCAGGATGGGCTCCACAAGGGGGCTGTGCAGGGCACTGAACCATCAGAGCCGGTGCCTGGCTTTCCCTGAATATCTCAGCACAGCTGTCCTGGGAGCATTTTAGACTTATAGATGTGTGTGTTCTTCCTCTTCCCATAGAAATCAAAGGTTAAATGCCCACTTGCATTTGCCTCCTGGGTCTCCTCCCATTTCAAAATATTCAAGTAAACCAGTAAGTTGTGGAGAGGAGGTTCGTGCTGCTGCTGTGAAGTGATGTTAGTGCCAGTGCATTGCTGGACAAATAAAGAAGCAGAATTTGCCTGGTGCTACTCAGCAGTCCTGGGAAAATGCCTCAGCATCATCTTGGGTTGTGTCTGAAGCATTGGTGAACCCTTGATTCATGGAAGATCACCCAGCTTAGGAGAGACTGGGAGTTGCTGTGCCTCTTTTTCCTCGCTGGCTGCTGCTTCACATGCCAAAAGCAGCACAGATGTGGTGAATCCTCCCCCAGGGCATCAAGTGTGAGCTGATTCCCAGCTGGTTGTGGCAGTGTGAACCATCAGCCCTGGGCAGGCACACTCAGACTGGAAGTGTAAAGCTCTCTCATGTTTATCTACACTCCCCAGGCCACAGCAGAGTGCAGGAACAATCCTTCAGGAGGGTGATTTGTTCACTTTATATGTGGGTAACACTGAGACCACCTGGGACAGGGATCAGTTTTTGGGGATCACAGCTGCCATGGCTGGTAACTGCAAGTCTATTCTGCTAAAGGCCACAGTCAACATCTTTAAATGGTGCTGGTTTGTCTTTAGCTCTCTTGTCACATCCCATAATATTCTGTGTAATGGGAGGTAATATCACTTTAAAAAACACAGGCCTGACAGGTCTGCTGGGATCATCTTGTCTCGGTTAAGGAGCTTAGATCTGTGTTTTCAAAAAAATAACTCAATGGAGCCCTTCAGTTTCTGATAGATGCAAGCTGGTTTTTTCCCAACACTCTTCAAAGTGCACTGATTTTATTTTAACAGAGTTGTGAGTATCAGGACTGCTGAGGAATGTCCTCAGAGGTGTCACACACTGAGCCATCCCAGTGACAACACCCTGGAGAAAACAGTCTTTGTGGCTCAGGGTACCCATGGAGTCCATAAATATGTTTTTTTCTCAGGGATATTTGGATCTTGATTTCATTTTCAATCCTTGGGAGAGTGTTTCTAAATGAGTGTAAATATGTAACTGTTATGCAGTGTTTTGTGTTTTTGTCAGCCTATTTCCATGTAGGTATTTGAACAGTTTTTCATTTTCTCCATTATTGCTATTGCATATTGCTGAAATAAGTTGCATCATCAATAAAAATATATAAGATATATAAAGTATCATGCCTTCCTGATGTTCCTAAATAATGCAATTTATTAGGAAAAGTGAATTTTAAAAACACTGCTCTATATTTAATGCTTTTGGGTAAATTTTTCCTGTCCCACACTTTATCCATTCTCTATTTCAACAGCATAAAACATTAATTGTTTTTATATGAGAAAATTTGAGACACTTGAAACACTATTTCATTTTCATTAAAAAATTTATGGACTTATAAAAGTGTGGTGCTAAAATGTAGCAAATGGAAGCACTCTGAGTCTCTCTGCTAAGGATTTTTCTGATTTGCAGATTTTTTTATTATTTACCAATAACAATATACTGGGTCAAATATATTTGAAAAGTAATTACTTTCTTAACGTTGTAGTGAGTATTTATTTGTACAAAACAGAGTTCAATGAATCAACTTCTTGGGTCAGTGCAGAAAGCTTATGGATTTTGGGAAGATACATGGTCCATCTCCCATTAGAAGAAATTCTGAAAATTAGTCTCAATGAAGTAAGTAACAAAGTGTGGTTGGATATATTATTACCAAGTGATGTCAGCTACAAACAATATGAACACAAGTGTAAACCTAAACATGAAAAATAACTTTATATATTTTAATTAATTAAATATAAAGAGAAATTATAGAAGGGAAAATATTAATGTATTCTTACAAGAATTCTATATTTTTAATTTTAAAGTGCCTGTCATTAATACGTAATTATTTGTCTATATCAGACTTCTGTAACTTCTACTGAAAGAAACCAGGGATAGAAGACCCTCAAATTATGTGACATTTTGGCAAAGAATTGCTCAAATCACTCACTCAGCTTTGCCTTCAGAAATACTGGTTTATCCAAATCTTCTTCCTTTCTCTATAACATGACCAGGCTCAATTAATTTTGAATGTCAGACACACACTTTATAGGATATATTGTCTCTCAGTGCTGATGTTTTTGTTTGGTTTTGTTTGTGCTGGTCAGATCAGACTGTTCATTAGCTACGACAACGCCACAAAGCAGTTGGACACGGTGTATGACATCACCCCACAGCTTGCACAGGCCCTCCTGGAAAGGATAAACTCGTCAGGATTTGATATGAGGAACACTTCAACTATCTACAGGCAAGGCTGCTTTGCTTTTTCTTTTATGGCTGTGTATAGATGGAAAAAAATAACTAAGGAGAAAATGGAAATTGATAGCGTGGCACAGCTTTTTCATTCCAGCGGAAAAATCTAGGCTGAAATCCAGCCCTGTTTAGCAACAGTGAAGAATTGCTACTTTATGAATTTTTGGAGGTGTGCCTAATTAGCTAATGCTTTGTCTCCTGCTCCAGAGCGAGGAGATGCCTGTAGCATTTGTAGGAAGTCTGCAGCAGTATCTGGGGGACCCAGGCAGAGCTCCACCACACTGTAGAGCAATAAAATAAATTGGGACAGCAGGACATCAGTTGTCTTGGCTGCTTGAATCACAAAACATGGAGGTGTTTGATGGAAATCATGTTACAGTTAGGATTGAAGGAGGAAATCTCAACTCCTGCCAGGCAGGACTGCAAGTGGGTTTTCATTGATGTGGGTGTCACCAGAGAAGGCACAAAGTGAAGCGGTGTAAAGCTTGCTCTGCTGTCCTCTTTGTCCTGCAGGGTACAGATGAGCCATGCTTAGATATATTTGAATGTTGGGTGTGTAAGCAGGAAATGGAATTTTCAGGGCAGTCAAATCTGCACTGAACTAGCTTTAACAATAGTGAAAAACCAAAATAAACTTCTGTTACTCATAAATACGCAGCGAGTGTGAGAAAGCTCTGCACTCCACATTTACATTTACACTGTCATATCAATGGATGTATTTAGTCCCTAGACAATGCCATCTGAAATTATTTGTAGTCTCCTTGGGGGATACCTTAGACTTTTAAACTGTTAGAGAATATGCTTTATGGCTTCAGAGCTCCTGTCATTACTGCAGTGCAGCTTGCTGACTTCCATGAAGCATTGCTCTTGTCGGAGGAGTAAGCGAGAGGAGAGTTATGCCCACGCTCTAAATTTCAATGTCAGAAATCTTAAAAATTATTTTGTCACTCAAAAGAGCTGCCACATTCTCACAGATGAGAGAAATGTCGTGCTCCATAATCCTTAATATATTCCATTTTTACAACACACTTAGTTTATGTTACTCATTTTAACCGTACTGTTGATTTAAATGCACTTTTACATTTAAGAAGTAGTGTTACTCATTTCTGCTAATCCCAAAGGAGATGAAGAGCTTTTGGTGGCTATGCAATAATGCATCAGAATGTAATTATTTGTTATAAAAATGCTCTTATAGATGTTTCTTTGATTTGTATGTTGGTTTGATGATCTCCCATGAATTCAGATGTGCTGCTGAAGCAGGGTTTTGTTATATCCCTGGCAGGTTGTTGTTGAGGGACTGGAGGAACTAAAAGCCTTTCTGTGCTTCAGAATTTGACTGAGTTTGTGGTAGTGCTGCAGCATTGTCCATTGATTATTTGCTTCACATCTGGACCTTACTGGCCAGACTCTGCCTGTGCCTGTCTCACTGAACTGTGAAAAACCAGGGACTGTAGCAGGAAAGCTGGGCTTTGGCCATATCTTTGAGGTTCTTGTTCTGTGTAAATTATAAAAGTAAAGGCTGAGAGTTTACAGGGACAGGAAATTGGCTCAGGCTTCCTACAAACCAGTTCATCTCCACCACTATAAAATTCAAAGTCCAGACATAGTGATGCACAATTCAGAGCTCTTTCTTTGCAGGGCTGCAGGAAAAGGCAGTAAATAAGCACAAGGTCTAAGCCAGAAGCACATCTAGAACAGGCACTTCCCCATGGTGCTGTGGCTCCTCCTCTCCAAAAACTATGGTTGTGGTTGCACTTTATGGTGGTTAATGGAAGTGTTGACTTAAATATTACAGCATGGGAACTGTGAAGGAAAATGAGCTCAGTTCAAAACCCTGCCTTGCAGACTGCTCTGCTGACACAACTGGGCAGTGAGCCTCAGTGTGCTTTCTCCTAACTGTTGAACTGGACAGGTCTCCCTCCATCAGCCAGTCCTGTGTTTGATGTGAAATACAGCAGGCTTTGTTTAATCCTAAAATGATAAAGAGGCCATGTCGTGCCCCAGCTGCTGCTCTGAAACGTAAATGGGTTGTGTTGCACGTGGAATCCAAACAAGAGTTAGAGTTCAAAACATTCAATCAAACCAGATAAGAACTCAGCAAGCTGCTTCTAGAGACTTGGTAATAGCCCTCCATCACTTTCAAGATTATCCTGTCGAGGGAAGTGGAGTCATTAACTGGGACAATCCAGCCATGGACAAATGGAACCAGGACAGGTAAATTCTTGAGCACAAGCAATCCAGGCAGAATTCAGCTGAGTACAAAGGCCAGTACATGTTCTCATACCCCCATTACAGGCTAAGTTTTAATGACTGCATGTTGAGGCAGTCATGACAAACAGAAATGGCTCAAGCTGTGATCACAAGGAGAGAGTAACAAGCTGTGCTTCCATTTCCCAACAGTGACATCTTTTATGTCAGAAGGGAGCTAATGTATTTCTGCTCTATAGGCTGGGTTTGTTGGTTTGCTTTTATGATGACCTGGAACAGATGGATGCAGTTGTGGCCCGGGCTCTACTTCATCAAATGATTAAATGCAATCAGCTGAGAGGTTTCCAGGCCAAGGTTCATGAGGTGTGTACAACACTTGCTTTTCTTCCTAACATAATCCTATAAACAGAGGAGGAGGAATGTTCTTCTTGAATAAGGAAAGAAATGAGTGAAAAATTGTTGGGACTTAAGGGAAAATAGTTCTTGAGAATTCAAAGTATAGAAATCCATTTTGGGTGCTCATTCTCTTCTCGTTCTGTTTCATATTCCTGTTCCATATTCCTTTCACAACTGTGGTTCTATTTTTGAAATTTTATGAAGTGTGTGAATATTTGCCAATGCTTATTCCAGAGATTCCAGTCAATGTTTTGGGTGGTTCTTGGCAGATTTTTATTTCCAATCTGCTCTTTTTGTTTGATTTAGCTCAAATCTCAGCTCCTGAACATTGCCACGCAAAACCAGACACTGAATGAAAGCCTTGGATCTCTGTCAGATGCTGTGGTTGGACTAACTTCAAGTCAGCTGGAATCTCTGTCACCTGAAGCAGTGCATAATGCTGTTGCAACATTAAACCAAGTCTCTGGGTGGGCAAAGAGCCAAGTTATGATTTTATCCAGTAAATATCTCTCTTATGAAAAGGTACCTCTGATAACAGCTTTCCTAGCTTCTGATTTTAAAAGTGGAATGGCTTCTTCTCAACAATAACTGTAGATTTTGAAAAGTTTAGTGCAAGAATTCTATTTAGTTAGTGGCCTGAAAAATGTGTTTAAATCAAATAAAAGCATCCAATATTACATCCCAAAGTAATTTTCTAGCAATGGAGAGAATGAATATTTTTATTTGCCATTTGTATATATTATTTTGTTTGTGTCACTGCCCTAAGCAGAATTTGCATGATCAGAGATCCCAGGCTGTATATTCAAATATACTGTAATACAAGGAATTAGGTCTTGGCTGAAGCTTCAGAAAAAGGAATTTCTGGCAAACTTCAGGCATTTTTCCCATGGACAGACAGAAAATGCATTTCCCGGCAAGAAATGTATGAAGTATTTAACAAGAATAGTTTTGCTTTATTTATTGACTTTTTGCTTTATTATTATTATTTTTAAATATATCTGCTGTTCTCAATAAAACTTCCTGTTTGCTTGTGCTGCTCTCCCTGCAGGTTTTGTCATTTTATAATGTGAGCCAAATGGGCGCCTTGGTGACAGGAATTGGCACCCAGTCACTCCACAGCATGAACCCCAGGGAGCTGGCTCAGATCATTCGAGGCACAACGTCCCAGTACTTGTCTGACTTATCTCCTGCACAGCAACAGGGCATCCTCAGGAAGGTGATTGTAAACTCCAGTGTCTGGCAGATTCTCTCTGCACAAGAGCACAGTAACCAGAGCTGTAGAACATGTATTAAACCAAGATGTGTTCTTTAGCTCAGTGGTTGATGGTTCTACTGCTTTTTTTCTGAACACCAAGTGTATTTTGAAAGCTCTCTCTTTTTTATTTCCGTTGTGTTTTTAATACTGTTGTGTTTTTCCTTTATCCTCTTAAGAGAAATATTACACAGAGGAGAAAGAAGGGCAAATCCTGTAAATCTAATCATCAGTTCAGAAATGCCATGTATTTCTGTGTTCCTCTTTTTAGATAGCTGCATCTGGAGATTTTTCTTCATCAGTCAAAGATATACAAGGAGCTTTCTTTAAAGAAGTCTCTCTTTCTGGTTTATGGAAGCAAACTGGATATAGTTCTTCAATGCTGAAAGAAAAAGAACTAAGAAGCAGCCAGGTAAAAATTGTTATGCAGTTCCCCTTCCACTGCAATTTAGCATGATGGGAGAATTGGAAAAGTGGTGTAATATATTTGTGTTCAAGGAACACAGGTAAAAGGAAGGAACTGCCCCAATTATATCTTAACATAAACACCAAAGGGCATTTAGAGACCAGGCAGCACTCTGAGACAATGCTGTGGAAAAGGAAGCATTAATATGTTGAGTTTAAACCCCCAGGTTTCTGCCATGTAAATTTTTTCTATCCAGTACTATATATTAGACATTTGCATGTGAAGTCTTTGTCCAGAGAGATGAAAGATTGGATCAGATGATCTCCAGAGGTCCCCTCAGCCCTAAGTTTTTTCAGTGGTTGTGGGCCATGTGCAGGTTTAACATCATCCCATAATGCCAGTCAGTGATGGCTTGTCTTGTGAAGAAAAAATGAAGCCAAACTGGAGGCCAAACCTTTTGGTTGCTCAAGCTAGAACTACCTTTAGAGTACATAAGAGAGCTCAGAGTGCAAAAATCTTGCAGTAGTTACTGTCTTTTACAACTGGGTTAGCTAAAGTTACCTTTAATTATGGTGGGTTTATTTTCAGGCTTTGTATCTGTATGAATTACTGTCCAAGGAAAATGATCCTGTTGACCTTTTAAGGTATGGACTATATCTCTTTTGAAATGGGGTTAAGACTAGTTTTGTGATGAGAGCAACTTTGAGACAAACAATATGTGGTTCTTATGTAATACCTTCTATTTATTCATTCCTGGACACCACAGGATAATTCATCTTCTTTATTAAAAAGGGTCTTCAAAACCAAAATCAGGATCAAAGCATTGCAGAGGTTTGGGTGTTTTAAGGCTGAGTTGATATTTTTCAATTTGTTTGCATTTTTACTTTCAAGGGCCTTTTCAGTAGAAGAAATGGGTGAGGTGAAGAAACTGTGTCTTAGGATGGGATTGTGGGGAGTGAGGACTAGATCCTGCTTAAATATTCATTAGATTGAAACTTGCCTTTCCTATCAGCACAGGACAGCTTGTGAAAGGAGTAACTTGTCAACTCTTTGAAAGTATGGACACAGACATATTTTTAAACAATTTTCAATTCTTGGAAATGAATCTTCATCTGCTTTCTCCATATCAGGTAAAACAATTAAAAAAAAGACTTTATGTACATACACATACTACCTAATCTCCAAATTAGGTAGATTAGAATTTAGTTAATTCTATTTTGGGTTTGTTTTGTTTTGTTTTTGTTTTTTTTCTCCAGAATTCCGTACCAACTTGTCTCTTACCATATTTTATTTAAATCTTTTATGTGTGAATTTGTCTGTTATCATACTTCATTTTGACAATTTCATTTGTCACTTACAAATTACATGAAATTCCTACAGCCCTTCTGACTTGTTAATTCATGAGTAATCCATTTGGAAATACACAGAAGTTTCAGAAACATACAAATGTTCTCATGTTCCCAAATATAGAAGGTTTCATCTCTGATGTCTACAAAAAGAAAACTAAAAAAAGCCAGATAAAAATGCTCTCTGAAGATATGCACTGTCTTATATATGCTAATTTATATATATGCTGCAATAAACTAGCCATATTTTTTATTCTTCTTCAAAATTGCTAGAGCTTTAAGATCCTAAATTTTTTTTGCTTTTAGGTTAATTGTTTGGCTTGGAAATTTTGGGAAGTCTCCAATGCATCCATTCCTCCCTTCCTCTTACTGGCACTTCCGTGAGTTACATCTTAGTCCATCTTAACTTCTGAGCACTTTTCACATAATCTCTTCAGTCCTAAGAAAAACTGATGATTCAAATAAATGGTAATTTATCAAAAGTGGTCACTGACTGTAGGCAAAAGCTGTCTCAAGCGAAAGTTGGTCATACTTTTGTGTCCTTTATTTTTGTCACAATTGTGGATTTTTCCCCCCTAGGTAGAGTTATTTGGTTTAGGTTTGCTTATTTGTTTAGGGGTCTTTTGGACAGTGGATATATAAGACAAAACCACTGCTGAAGCATATTGCTCTGTATGGTTAGAAACATTGCAGTGTGTTTCAAGATACTTGTGTAAGTTAGCAAAACTTCTCAGTGACATATTTTTTCTTTAGGAAAAAAATCTTGTGTATTGATGAGAACTCCTGAATTGTAAAACTTTCTTTCTATCTTTATCTCTTTCTCACTTTCTCTTTCTGTCTCTTCTGCCCTGTCTCTCTTTCTTTCTATGTGCCTAAGGGGATAAAAGGGACTGAGAATCCTTCTTTTTGTGGAATATTTCTTAATTGAAAAAAGTAAGAGAAGTATTCAGTTTGAAAAGGCTCTATTTAACAACTATAAAATAATAATAGAAAGACTTTAATGCAAGGCTTCCTGCAAACTGCAGTACTCAGTTATTTGGCAACAATTACATGTTGGTTGTTCAGGGCCATCAGAATTTACTGGTGCTGTTGCCTACAGACCCTGGCAATGCTGGGCCTGTGCAGATATGGGCTGTGGCTTTATTTGCAAAAGCTGTCTGCCATTCTGCGTGGAGAAGAGCATAATTTTGTTTGATTTGGCAGGATTTTTGGATCTTGATTAAAAGGAAAACTACTCTGAAACTACTTGTTGTCCTTAGGCCACCCACCACATCTTCATTCATCAGAGAATTATTCCTAATAAAACAGATGAAGGGGAAAAGCTTCTGACCTGTAGACAGTCTTGTTTCATATGGTGTTAAAGCATCTCAGAGCACTTTTATCCACTTGCAGCTATTTGTAATTTTTAGCCACTTTTTGAAGTTCAGTTCATGTCCTGATGGACCAGAAGAAGATGGATGTTGAAGGGTTAATTGCAATTTTTTTGGCCTGTCTAGTTTATGGTTTTTCAAGTCCAGCCTTGTCTCTAAATATTTCTGTCATCACAGATTTCATGGGTATGCTTGTGGGTCTGTGAAGGTCAGGTTTGCATTCTGAGACCTTTGGAATTCTTTCTGCAGTTCTGAGTACCTGGAGTACATTACAGGCCCTTTGTGTGTCCCTTTCCTTGAACGTCTGGGGAAGACTGGGATGGACCTTCTGGACCCAAGCCATCACAAAAGGGATGCTGTCCTGCAAAAAGTACAGGAGTGCTTGGTGGGTATGGCTGAGAGGGGTCAGCAGAGGAGGAGACACCATGAGAAGGGGAGAGTCACCACCTCCACGAGTTCTTCACCCATCTCTGTATTCTTTTGGGGGTTAATGTACTATTAAAATTTTATTGTTTACTCCTTAGGGAAACCTTTTTATTGCTTGCTTAGCAATTTTCCTTGATTCTGTGCATGTTACAGTGTTCTCATGAAATGTCATTGCTGGCCAGGACAGCCTGGAGCTGTTCCCCTGGCTCCAAGCAGTACCAGTCCAAGCAGAGCTGTTGTGGCACAGGGAGCTCCACAGGAGAGGTGGTGGTACTGAGAGGATTTGTGACTTCTGCTGTCTGGGAGCTGCAGCACTCAACAGTTTTTAGGGGAAAGTAGTTCTTTGATGTAGCTGTGGCTATTTCTGACCTTACACACAGTACCAGCTGTAAAATCCCCAGTGTTTTGGCAGCTGCTTGAGAAACCCCTCAGAGCTCAGCCTTCCAACAGCAAGAGCTTGGGGCCCCTCTGCTGCAAGGGGCCGGGTGAGGGCTGTGCTGCCAGACAGAACTGCACCAGCTCTGCAGGTGCTGGGTGGTCACATTCTTTATGTGTGATTCAGTATGGAATAAAGAATACTGAAAGCTCTGAGAAGTGCTTATGAAATATCACCAGCTGGATTGGTAAAACAAAAAATGTAAGGCAGTCTCAGCAGATAATGTAGATTAAGTTGCCAGTGCAAACTGTTGTGTCTTTGTTCCTTACAGCTTAAATGAGTTGTGATGCTGCTGAGTGGTACAGGGCAAGAGCCAAAGTTAGCTCTGCCAACAGGGCAAATGCTTCTTGTTTCAGAACAGCTCCATTGCTGATGAATATGATGTTGACCTCCTTGGAAATCTAATCTGCCACTTACCTCCAGCCTTTCTACATGGCAGAATGTCCCTGAAGGCAATGGCAGCAGCCCTACATCAATTCAGACTTTGCCAACAGCTCAGCCATGAGCAGAAGACTGAAATTAAATACAAACTCCTTCAGTTATATGGGTAAGGTATTGGATACACTACCTTGGTCATGCTGGTGGTTAGGCCATGCAAATATCAAGCATTTGCTTTGCCCAGATGAACTGCAGTGAAAACAGCACAAAGCAGCTTCTGTCACTGCCCAAGCTCAGGGTCTTGTCCACTAGAATGACATTTCTGTTCTTGTGTGTAAAGTGATAACTGTGGAACAAAAGACAATCCCAGGGGCATCCTGCATGACCTAAGTCCCAGAGGAAAAGGAGAGAAAGTGTAATGTTTGAGGGGGGTGCAGGCAAATGGGCTCCCTGCCCTGGTGAGAGAAAGGTTACAAGCATAGAATGGTGCAGGAACACAAAAAATGGGAAAATGGAAGTAGGGTACTTGGTGGGCTAATGTGACAAGACAAGGAAAGAAGACTGCAAGCACCTGTGGCTATAGGAGAGAGCAGAGAAGAAGCAGAGGGATATAAAGTTCAAGCATCTGAAGCAGCGCAGTGGGCGGCGTGTTGGATGTCACTAAGGACTCTGATTAGGAGGGCAAATGGAATCTCACTGGTATCAGTCATGTGAAGAACAAAACCATGCTCTATCTGGCAAGCATATACTGTTTCTCTCTTGCATTGTCCCTTGGAAGCATCTTGCCTTTGAAAAGGGAGACTGGATGCACAGTTTCTAACCACCCCTTCACTCCAAAGTCGGTCACTTGATCCACCTAATCACATTAGATGCTGTTCAGCTTCCTGCTAGTCAGCACTCTTCTGTGATAGGATAGCTGTATTTTCCAGCAGATTCCATCCCTGCATTGATCTTGGTACAAATCAGTTTTATTGAATCGTGGCACAGTGTGCTAAGTAAGATTTTACTTTATTTTGTATCATTTAATTTTGAGGATATTTAAACATCCTCATAGTGGAGCAAGAAAGTGAATAAAGTTGTTTGTGGGAACATGAGCTAGTAACATATTTGTTACTGCCCTCTTCTATAGGCTCTGTCAGGCTGAAAATAACTTATTTAAGTGCTTTATTAAGTCACCCACCAAATGGGTTGACTAACATTTGTCAGATTTGGATGATGTTTCTACTTCTCTGTGATAACCATTTTGCAGACTACTATTGCAATATGAACTGACAGAAAATGGTAAATTTTCTTTCAAATAAAGAATTATTTATCCTTGTTCAAACACTATAATGCTAAGAACACTTGACTGTTGAGGGAGAGCTCCATCACCACCATATTTGAAGGGTTTTTCTGATTATATTGACAGTTCCACTAATGCCCTATGCCCAGAGAGATGAGAAAATGCAATCTGATGCTTATAACAATGAATCATCACATTTACATAGAACTATTTGTGTTTCCTGTATCATAAAGTATCATAAAAACACTGAAGTTTTAGTATTAATTTTATTGTAACATTCTTTATTAATATAATTTTTCCAAATATTTTTTCAGCTCCTCAAACAACTGGACAGCAGAAACAACATTAGATGTTGGACCATTCATAGCTCTGCTCTCAAAAGAGGAATTAAATGTCCTTGCTGAAAAGGTATGCTTTTTATTAAAAATTTTAAATTTGTAACAGATATTTTAGAACTTGGATTTGTGAATGTCATAATGCAGTCTAAATTATGTAATATGAATGCTGAACTAGGTAAATAATTCTTTTGCCAAGGACCCCTGTGTTAATGTTTCACATATTCTTGACTCCACCAAGGAGATTTCTTCTTAAGAGTAATGTTGCTTAAACAATTACTTGCATGTGTACAAGAACAATTGTACATTGTCACATAGGGGAAAAAGGGGCATTTATAGTGATGCAGATTAATTTTTAGTACTTTACACCTTGCAGTGCTCTTTACTCCATCCTCCTGCCTTCCAACCATAAAAGTTGTGTTTCTTATCCTGTTATTAATGGGATCATACTGATCAAATTGGCATTTACTCATGTGGCCCTTTGCCCTGGGGCCAGTGTAGCAAAAGTAACTGATGGCCTCAGCATTGCACTTTGTAGTTTCCTTGCCCTCTTTAGTTCATATAATCTTAATTTTTTTATGCATAGGAGTAAACTATACTGGAATGAGGGGTTCATTCTTTAGCAGAAATATGTGAACACAGTCAGCATCTTTTCCATTGGAGATAATGCTTATAATTGAACAGACTCTTCAAAGGAAAGGAAGGTGTCTAGCAGGGTGGAGGAGAGAGGTCAGAAAAGCCTAAAGAAGGCAACAAGGTCAAAGTTATTTCTCATAATTTAATTGGGTCCCTATCTTCAATTCATATACTTATCTGGCAAATTTAAGACAAGTGAAATGACGCCCGAATAAAAATGGTGGCACTCATTGCTCCAGGAGGGGCTGGACATAGACACCAATCAGGCAGTGCTCAGGTGTTGCCAGAAGCTGAGAGGGCATACAGGAAGGAGAATCACTCAGAATTTGCTTTGTTCCTAATTTTTTCCCGTCAAATGTGTGCTGATGACCTTTCAGTAGCAGCCAATTACTCTTTTCTGAAACATGTGCACCATGGGACGAGCCTGAACTGTTGCTAACCCCTGCTTGCTAAGGTCTGCACAAGTCTTTCTCCACAAATTGATTTGTTTTAAAAGGGAGAGAAGCCTTATTTATTCTTTCTTTCCTTTTGAAGTTCCCAGAGACCATTTTACAAATAGCAAAGACAATTGGACCCGTTCCTTCAGCTGAAGAGCTTCTGTGGGCTGTGTTCGAGTCAGTCTCCGACGGCACTGGCAGCACCCGAGTGTCTCCCAGCAGAGCTGGTCAGTATTGCCCCGGGGCCTCTGCAAAGTGCTGCCTTTTGGGCTGAGATGGTGCAGTTCAAACAGGCCTTGTCTCACTTTGTCATCCAATCCATTCTGAGAAGCCAAACAATAATTGAAGTATTGAGTAACTTACAGACTTTCAGCAAAAAACAGTGAGAGTCTTCATTCTGCTGCTCATCGGAGTTGTGTAATGCACTAATTGCTGAAACACTTTCATTACAGGATTGCATAATTAAGTATTTCCTGGAATCTTTCTGAGTGCACAAAGGGATTTGTTTATTTTTATTATTTTAATTTTTACTTTGCAATCTAATTGAAACCCCTTGAATTAAAAACCTGTGAAGGTGACAAGTTACTGTTGTGCCAAAAGATTGCACATAGTTAATCCTTTGCCAGACATGAGCATATGGTGACTGATCTGTTCTTAAATCTGACAGTGGTGGCACTGTGTTTTTTCTGACCAAATGGACAAAGATTGTAATCGTCTAAAAAGTATTTTAATTAGCAACCAAATTAATCTATAAGAATCTCTGGTGACAAATGGATCCTTTTCTTTATATAAGATAGATACTCTGACTATATCCTGTTATTATAATAACAACTATTCTTTCTCATATCTGAAATTCACCCAGGCAGAATTTGTAAGCTGTGCCATCCTGTACCATGGAAAACAATCCTGCTGTGGGGGAAGCTTTTGAAAGGCACCAATGGAAATTTAGGCCCAAACATATTCAAGGAGTTTGATATTGTCTGCCTTTGTCTTTGAAAATCTCCCCCTTGGTTCTCTGCCTAGCAGAATAGAGGTTGAAGCTCTCAGCAAGCCCTGGGCCACCATGGAAATCCATCTGCTTGTGTAGCAGGAACTCTGAATGATGACTGTGTGTCTCTGGGAATGAATTTGCCTCTTACAATGCTGTATTCACAGGCAGAGAGAGGTGGAGGGAGTTCTAAGAGTTGTGTTTTTTCATAGCCTGAAACAAAACATGACCTCAGTTGATCAGAGGAGTCATTACACGATCATCAGGCTCTAAAAGAAGCAGGACTGAGCTGGTGAAATAGCAGGGTGTTGGTTCACCTGTATGCATGAAATTCACTCTTCCTTCAACATGTAAATCAGCAGATCATAAGCCATTTTTCTTTAGACATGGGCCACAGGACTAAAGGTTCAGCAGTAGGTATTTAAGTCTGCCTGTGTCCTTATGTGTTCTTTTTTAAGCCTCTGGATCTACATGAATCCCAAAGACTTCTCTAATCAGCCCAGCTCATGTCCAGTGCAGTTGCAGAGCTCTCTCATCTGCGTTGCAAGACCAGTGCAAACCTGCCAGCAAAGCTGATGGTCTTTGTCAAAGAGAACTTGGCTCCAAGGCTATGGAGGCTCCTCAGTCTTCACTTGGGGTGCACGAGCTCAGCTGGGGGGAATCTGGGAGATGAGAGTTGAAGGATTGTTTGTGCTGCTCCAGGAAATGCTTCTGCAGCCCAAACATGGTATTGAACTTTTTACCAAACATAATCTCAGCAGCTCCATACAACTCACAGTGGCTTCAATAAGGAATGAAGTTTAATTACTGATTTGTAAATCACTAAAAAATTGGGTATTATAAAAATTACTCCAGAATAACATTGATGCTTTTCATGCCACCAGTATTTTTTTGCATTTCTCACAGAGCAGTTGTAAGCTAATGTTAATAACAGTGGCAATTACCAGTTACAGAGTTCTTGTATCTGTGTCCATATCAAGATTAAAAATAAAGCTTTTAAGGTGCTTAAGGCAAGATGGAACACGAAAAGCAAAACTTGGGAACTGTGTGTCTGAAATGCTACCAGAGAGCAGTGGCAGTGCTGGAGAAAGAATTCAGGTTTCTCACCACAAGCTCTGAGATGCTATAATGTATATATATGTTTTTCTTCAAATTAAATGTATAGCTAAAGGAAGAGCAAAATGGCATCAGGTCAAAAATCTAATTAGTATTTCCCTCTTTAATCGCATCAGTGTATCTGGTGTCTTAAAAATTATAAAATCAATGTTTTTCTTCAAGGACACGAAGTGTTAGGTTTTCATGGCTTGGGGAAGGGAGCTGCACTGTGTCTGGATGGGCAGTATTTACATGAGAAAAGCTGACCTTCTGCAGCGGGGGAAAGGGAAACAATGCAGCTTCACAAGAGGGAGGTAAAGGGAGAGCAGAAGATCAGCTGGTACAGTGGAAGCGGAACAGCATTTTCATTTGCTCAACAGATTCAATCTTTTCAGTGTTCTACCCGCTACTGCAGCTTCCTTTGATGCAAATAAATCCCTCCTCTGCCTCCTTTCAAAGTACAAATCTACTTTGTATATCCTCGCTTTAATTTATTTATCTAGCAGAGCTTAGCTGAGGCACAGCATCTGTGAAATTCATGCTTTTTACTGGTAATGGCTCTATCCAAAGACATGTAGGGATTATTTGGTTTAGATAATGATTTAATAAGGTTTTCCTAAATTAGTGACAGGAGAGGGAGCAGTAAACAACCACATTAGGATTCTTATTTCTGCTTTCCATCAACATTAGAGGTAGATTATGCCAACAAAGACTAGGATTTGTTAAAACACACAATGATAACTGTCTGGTTTGATAATGCATAGGCCCAGTTCCTGACTGTAAATAAGATTTTTAAAGGCAGTTTGTCTGTCCAAACAGTGCTGTGGTAAGTGAACAGCCCTCTCTAGATCCTGACATTTTAACAACAGGCTTGACATAACGAACAAGCACCGTGCTTCTCTGACACATCCAGCTTCTCTCTTCACCTTGTTTAAATGTCAGGCAAGTCTTACAAGACATATATCTCTATCAGGCATTTCAGAGTGCAAGGACCTCTCATGTCTGCTACAGTCCTGTTGAGTTGGATTCACTGAATGTGATGTTTATTCAGCTGAAGCTCTTTCTGGCGAATTTCCACCAGGATCATCCCAAACATTTGCATTTCACTCCTATTGAACCAAGACTCCCAGCAAATGGTGGCTTTACCTCGGAACAAGCCCTTGCCTGGGTTTTGATGCCTTTAGAGATTTAGACTTGAAAGAAACTTGCAAGATACTGGTGGTTCTTGTTGCACACATCCACGTTTTAGTTTTATTGTGGCATCCTGCATTATAGCTGTTCCGAAATGTGTGTCTGCTCTTGTCCAGCATGCACTGCCTTTGGAGTACAAAGAATATAACCAATGTCTTGCAAATTCTAGTTTTATATCCAGAACATTCATAATATAAATATTTTTTAAATTCTTCAATTACAAAATAATTAATTAATATCACACCAACAGCAGTTAGTTTTCATAGTCTGTTGCTCTCTTAAATATCAATATTGCTTTGATTCATTTTGTCATCTCTTTGGTGAAAACTCTTGCTATTTGACCTTTTTCAGATTGCCTGAGAACCAGAGCTCCTTCTTCAAATGAAATAATTAAATTAGGAGAAGCCAATGTCTTTTGGTCAGTTCAGGAACTGAAATGCATGGACCCAGGGACTTTTGACAAAAACGTGGAACTTCTTGGGGCTGTCTCAGGTTTTAACAGCTCCCAGCTGACTGCCTTGAAGGAAAAAGCCAAGCAGGTAACTATCCTGTCTGTGAAAGAAAATTAAATCTGTAATTTGATTTGGTGTTATTGAACTATGCAGTTCTAAAATAACTGTGCTATGTCAATGTCACTACTGCCACAAGAATATCTATGGTCTATTGGAAAAATAATATGAGGTGGTGATAAAAGACTATTGCCCTAGCTTCAGAGTCAACAGGCAAGTAGTTCTGAGCTATTGGCAGCTGGAAAAGTGTTTTTACTTTCAAATTGCTTTTCTGCTTGCTTCTCACTTTCCTTTCATAAATGAAAAATCAACAAGCAGTACTAGGGGTGCTGATTGCCCTGCTGAGAATTAAGCTTGGCACGTTAAACTGTCTACATGCATGCTAAATATAGCTGACAGTGGGGTAAACCCAAACTGACTGAAAGGCAGTTCTTGGCTGAATAAAGCTCCTTCTTCCACCCTCTTCTCACAGGCAGGGACAGACCCATCAGTGGGAAATTTTTTGGGGGAAAAAACCCACCTACATTCTGTCTTTTCCAGGAGCACAGTCCTGGAAAGTCAGGATGAGGACTGTGCTGGGGGCAGTTCAGCACTCTGGCTGGGTCTGGGTCATCAGCAGAGCTCTGAGCTGCCCTGCCTGACCCAGTGTGGGCTGGCAGAGAAGTCAGACTTTGCTCCATCTTTGTTGTTGTCATTGCACTTCTCCCTGTGGTGACCTCCTCTTGCTGCTTTTTGGTTGCCTGCACTGCCAGGGAATGGGCAAATTCCCAACAATACTTTTGGTTCAGCAAGGAAAAGCCTTAGGGTGCATTAAGACAAATTGTTTTGGTTGCAGAAAACTCAGAGGCGAAGAGAGTACTGGCCCAGCCTAGTGTCAGCTTCCTGTCAGCAGCATCTGCTGGGGGTTATCTGTTCTCTGCTTCCATCTCTGCATTACTCTGTAATCCCCTTCTGTCAAAATGATCCAACATGTAAAAGTCCTTTTTAGGTTCCATCAGATCATTCTGACAGAATGAGGTTGGGAAGCATCTACAAGTTGCAGTTGGTTGCAAGTAGTACAGAGTGCAAGAGGCTTGGGGACCTGAGGGCTGTGACCTCTGGGGGAAAGCAGGAGCAGGGGACAAGGTGGGCCTGGGCAGCCTCTCCTTAAACCAGCAGCTGCAGCCAGTGGTGGAGCTGACCATGGATTTTGGGTAAATAAGGCCAACTGTGCAATTTTTCACAGTGAAGCTCAGCTTTTAAAGCAGTGGAACTGCAGGTGCTTGAAGAGAAGTGGCACTGCCCAGATTTCAGAAAGCAGATGGTGACTCTCTCAGTTGTGTCTCTGCTGCCTTGTTGCAGGAGGGCAACTGCAGCAAATGTATTCTCCCTAAGTCAGCTTCTCCCTTTCAGCATGGACACAGATGGGCAGGAAAAGGGGGAAAAGTGTAATCCTAGAAGAAAATAAAAACAGTGCTTCTCTGACATAGTGGAAACTATTATTCTTCACAGCAGTACAACATTTTGGTGTTCTTATAGGGTGATATCAGTTGTAGGGAAATTGCCAACAAGGCTGATACACTCACATTTCTGGCTATATTCAAAGACACACAGATCTTTAGTGCACTGAATGGCAGTATATTCTGTCTGTGAATGTTTGTATAAATTTCTGCTAGACAAAGACAGACTTCCTATATATTAACTTCAAAATGCAATGTGGTGTTACACTGAGCATGAAGCATGAGAAATGAGACAGGACATGCAACGCTCTTTGAAATTATATGCATAGAAGCTGTTATGTTATTAACATCTTTGATTTAAGGTTTTATTTAGCCTGAACTACTCATTGTTCCAAACTAATTAAAAAAAGTCTAGTTATCAGATTGTGTCTTAATGAAAGTAAGCAGCTTAGCACACTTGTAAGTGGAAGGTCTCCCAGCTCTGCAGCAGTGACAGCTGTATGGATCTGCAGTCTCTAGGTGAATGAGGACAAAGGAGTGTTTCAGTTTCATGTGTTGTGTTATTTATATCATACTGCCTGAGATTTCACCCAGCACTGTCAGGTAATACTATTTATGAAGTACTTCAAATTCTGGAGTTTATGGCCTAGATCAGGAAACAGACACGTGGCATTTTTGCCTGCATGTGTTTCATGTATCTCTTAAGCTGGAGAATTAAAAGCTTTAAAATTGGGCTAAAGCTTTTTACTGTCTGTTTTCTTTGGAAAAGATTGAAGTTTCCCAGACTTAGACCCTTTATGGCATTGTAAAACTAAGATAAAAGATCTGGTGGAAACTCAGTTGGGAGGTACAAGTCCAGCAATGCATCTCTTAAACAAATCCTTACCCTGAGGGTCATAGTTGGGAAAAGCACCCTGGCAGCTCTGAGGCTGCTCTGTGCTGGATGTGCACGGTGGTATGAACAGCAGAGAGCCTGCAGCTCTGTGTAAGGAGTATTTCATTTCAGAGATCCAGATTCCTGAGCTCTACTTCTATATTTTCTGGAGATTGTACATATTTAGTAGGCAACTGCAGAGATGCTCTTCAGCAAGTTGCCACTAACTTGGTCCTTTCTAACTCTTTGAACAAAACTTAAACTGTAGCTATCCCCAAAATGGAGTAAATATTTTTCTGCCTCAGATGGTAGCCCAGCCCTGAGCTTTTAGTTTTAATTTTCTTGGGAGAATTAACATCACAATGTTGTACGAGAAACCTGTCATGTATTCACTGACACAAAGCAGAGTTGCTGAAGAACATGAGAGCTTTAAAGTGAGCTTTTTTTTTTTTTTTAGTGTGTGCCTGTCTGGTTCAAGTCACTTCCTCCAGCCAAAATGCAGTGTCTTTTTCTGTAAAGGCAATTGGCCACATCCAGGGAGATACTGACCACTGTCTACAGTCTTCTGTCATTGTCAACTAAATGTAATTGACAGTTCTGGCCTCTGAAAATTCAGCTCTTGATGGACTTTTATTATTCTTTACTCAGGCAGAACTTCTTCTGATACCAAAATTTCCTCCAGGCTGCTCAGTGACAGCTTTTCAATCACTGTAACTTTATCACAAATAAAAGCAGAGGAAGCTGTCAGTTTTAATACATTGGTACTGGTTTAGAAGAGCCCCTACTTATTTCTTTGGGTTTTTTACAAAGCTTTATAAATTTAACTGTATCTGTACAAACATGCTAAAATTATTTTTATTTTAACATTGTATGAACACAGTCTAGAAATCAGAACTTTAGGAACTGGTTCTTTGTCTGTATGACATCATTCTCTACTGTATAATTCCTTGTTAATGACTGAGCCAGGGTGCTTTTGTGACTGGTCACAAAAGCAACTTAAAGTCAGTCCCCTGGAGTGATTGCAGCTGGGTAGAAGCCTGGGTCGTGCAGGTGCTGCTGTCTTGGCAGTATAACAGTGTGAATCTAGGCACAGATTCCCATTTTTATTGTTCTTAGTGGTTTTGCTCCTACAGCCATGCTTCCAGCAGTTCCTATTCTAACTCATCAACGAGTCCAAACTGTAAAAATTACACTATTTTTAGATGAACTAATCATTATTGGTGTAGAACCCCAAAAACCCTCACAATACCTAAGCTCTGCCTTTTGTGTGCAAAGAGGAATATTCAGGTTTTAGGACTTTTAAACCAAGGGGTGTGAGAATGGCATATATAGAGGAAGAGTCATAATGATCTAAGAGATATTAATGATTCTTGTCTAAAGGCTTGGGGGTTGCTGCCAGACTGGAGGAGTTACCAAATCATCTCCCTGGGCCGCATTGCTCTGGCTCTCAGTGCCCAGGAAATCTCCGAGCTGGACCTGCGCTCCATCGACGCCGTTTCTGCTCTTAGTCAGCAAACACAGTGGACTCTTACCCAGGTGAGCGGGTGAGTTACTGAATGTGCTCCTGGTGAAAGGCTCTGGATTCATACCCCTTGGGACTCAGGTCCTGGAATTGCCTAGAAAACAGATCCAGAGATCCACACTCCTCCCTGCTGCTGTTCTGCAGCTGTAATCCCAGTGAAAGTGGCCGGGTAGGGCAGCACTGGTGTCTGTGTGCCTCCCTGGGGAGGTGGCCAAGACAGCATCAATCTCTGTTAACTGGGTGAGGATGAGTTTGCACTTGCCCACTAAGCAGTGGAAAGAGGTCAGGAGCTCCACTCACACTGTCCCTGGAACATACCCTACTGCTAGGAGTACTAGTCCTTCCTAAGGACAACCACAGAATAGGTAGTGTGCCCCAACCCCAGCATCCATTGCCCTAGAAACCCTTTATTAGCAAATATATTCCTTTCATGTTCCTTTCCTTTAATAACTTCTAGTTACATCAATGGGATTTTCATAATAAGAGTTAAAAGCTTTTATTTATATTTGCAATTTGCAGCGTATTTCTGACTTTGTGGCCCATACCATCAGGGTTCTGTGGCTGCACAGATGCTGGCATGGTGGCAGTTCTGGCAGAATATCACAAATCTGTTAATAGATTCGTGTTCTGAAGGGCACCATAAGAAGGAAGCACTGGGGAGGATTTTACACAGAACCAGTTTGCTTTTGAGGTTTCCTGCTGTCAGTAAGACTAGTTAGTTAAAAGAAATTCATCCTGCTGAACTTCAGTTGTCTAAAACTAAGGCAGCTAGTTAAGCTCATTGATTGAAGCTCAGCATTGTGGATAGATTAGGAAATCTTAGAAGATTCTTGTTTCTTTCACTGGCTTTGGAGGATGCCTTGGTGACAGGCTTGAGATGGTAGTTTATTTATACTACAAAGTTTTTAAAGGGTTAGTTTAAAATGAGCACCATCCTAAATTACTTAGGCTTGCAAAGGCACTTTGGTACCAATATCCCATTTATATCTGAAAATTAATCCTAAACACAGGTTACCATTCATACATGACACTTAAATAAGACAAGTTCCTGAGTATTAAAAATAACAAAAATTACATATTGATCCCCTTAGGTATTTTATGTTTTCTTGTATCAATTTAACTGATTCTATGAGGCAATCCAGCACCATTTCTTCTGGTGAAGGCTTTCCTTGTGACCTGGCAGAAGTACAGAGTGTTTTCACACCATTTGCATTTAGCAAGTGGTTGGGTAACAGTGCCCTGTGTTAGAGTCACATGTAGGTGGTGACAGTGCTCCTCCTGAAGGCTGTGGCCATACACTGGGGAGGCTCAGGATATATATTTATTCTCCATAGCTTCTGGTAAGATTTTAAGCATCTAGTAAAAAAAATTCAATTATTTACCCTGTTCATGCATACTATCTTACTGCTTTTTTTAGGCAAGAGCTATTTTGCAAGGTTTTCTAGATGACTCTGGCCAGACCATCAGCACACTAAAAAGTTTTGATTTAGTTGGATTAGGAGCTATTCTCTGTGCTTTGAACTCCACAGAAATCACATCCATAAGGACTGCTGAATTCAGGTACTGCATTTTATATCTAATTAAATATTTATTAGTAACTCTATTGATAAAATTTATTGTGCTGTGTTTTTTCCATCAAGATTTTCAGAGCCTAGATGACACCTTTTTACATTTTATATGCTTTTAGAAAAGCAGAAGGCACACAGCAGTTGTTTAAAACATGTTCTTTTATAGTTTTCCTCTGCCATTTATATTCCACCATTTCAGTATTGCATCGAGAATCCAGGTTTTTTGCTCAAAACCTGAAATGTTTGTATGCAATTTGTGTACATATATTTTAAATTGAAAATGGATTTTACAGCAGGCTAAGTATATTCCAGGCCTATTTAGTAATGCATGTAATTGCAGCTTGCAATGATGACCTTGTTTCCTTTTGCAGTGCTGCAGTTGCCAGGATTGGCCTGTTGTTTTGTAGCACCCCTGTTCTGAGGCAGTTTAAGAAGATGACAGAATCTGTGTTTGGTGCTGCTACCAGCTGGAATGGCTCTGTTTTACAGGAAATTGGTACCATAGCAGGTAACAAAACTACGACTCCAGATGGTGATGGTTGTGAAGCATTGCTATTGAGAGATGAGTTCACCTAGCTGGGGATTTTTCTAGGCTGGCAAAAGACAATTCTTCCAGAGGGGAGTCACCAGCAGGGACAGACATCAAGCAATTTCAGAAGCACTAAGGAAAAGGCATGGTATTCTCTGTAAGGTTCTGTAAATCTGGTCAAACTGACCTTGGGAAGCACAGCCTGAAGTTACTTGGGCCCTGTGAATTGGAAAGAGTAAATCAAGGAGGGCAAAACCAATCAGGATTCCAGACCCAGTCACTCTTTGTGAACCAGGCTGTTCTGGGAGGAGCTGTGCTCTGGCTGCCCGAGCATCCTGTTTGGAAAGAATGGGCTGCCCAGAGAAGAGCACAAGGGCAGGCCTGGAGTGATGCTTCTCCAGAGTGCTCCTGTGGCCTCAGAGATCTCCTGAGCCAGAGGTCACTCCCAGTTTTGTTCCTGGATTTGCTTCCCTGTTATCATTTAACTGTACATTGAACTCTCATAATTTTTAGCATCCCCAATGCCTGGGGTGATGGTTCCCCACTGTAACCACCTAAGTGGTGAAGAAGTCACTCCCATTATGCTCCCTAACCGTGGCTCAGAAGAGACTGTGAATGAGCATTCCCTAATAACATTACTTATGATTTTCTAGGGTTTTATAATTCTCTTTTCCAAGATAAAGTAATTTGGGTAGAGTACATTCCATGTCAATGGCAAAGGTCAGATGATTTATAATGCTGAAATATAATGAAACAAACAAAACATAGGAAGAATCAACATCTCTCTATAAAACATCCTGGAATAAACCATTCATTTTATATTTTTTATAAATGCTTAAGGTTTCTATTACCTTAAAAATAAATTTAATTAAAGAACAGTAACCAAGTTTTGTTTCTGTTATATGGGTTTTTTAGGTGGTTTGAATGAGGATGAATTAAAAGCTGTTGATAAAAGCTTGATGCCATATTTCCAGCCATCAGCAGTAAGACATATACCTCCTGAAATTTTCCAAGTAAGAGCTTGATTACTGAAGAAGTTACTAAATTTCTATTGTTTTTACTGTAGTATAAATAAACTGCACCACTGATTTATATGTTTTGGGTTTTGGCAAAATGTGTTCTATGGTCTGTTAAGTGAGAGACCATCAGGGATCTGGAACATTAACTTTCAGCTGTATCATCTGTATTTGTGCTGCCCGTGAAATATGCTAGGCAAACTTTATTCATCCTTCAGAAAAAAAGTATCACAAAACAGGCAATGGACACTGTATCTTCCAACATTTTATTCAGATCTGATTTTTTATCTTTGTTTATTAACACTTGCTATAATAGCTACAGATTTATCTGCTGACTGTGCAAGAGCTGTTTTATTAACCTAAAATCTGGCACCATTCTCCTGAGTTAGCTCTGAAAAACAGATTGTTCAGGCAGATACAGATCAGAGAGGAATTACATCTAATTACAGCAGTACTGAATATGGACCAGAAATTAGAACAGGGATCCTGAGATCATTGCCCCTGACTTTCTTTGACTTAGTGATGAGATTAATGCTCTGCCTGGACTGGTCTCTTTCAGATGCTCAGGCAAGCAATGTACTTATGGACAGATGAGCTAAACAGAGAGTTAACTGTGTCAGTTCCCATAAAAAAGAAAAACTCCTTGAGCACTAACTGTTTGTGCACAGTACCACTGACAGTTCAGATAAGCCTCAAATGTCCTTACAGAAACTATTTCTTTGCAAAACAGCTCTATATCATCTTGTAGAATTTCTATCAAACAACCTTTTTGTTAGTAAGAGTGGTAATGATGCTACAAAAAATGATTAACAAAAAGCAGGGTACCTCTTTAGAAGAGTTTTCTGTATCTGAAAGATTCAAAGAAAATTTTGGTTTTACACAGGTTTTTTATGGCCTCATTATGCAGCTGTATAAATTATTCAGATTTTGGTTTATGAAAAATTACATTGTATTATGGACTTGAAGTGAGTTAAGAAGATGCTCAATTCAAAATATCTGGACCTGTAGGCATTTTCATGAGTTTGCTCAGTTTAAACCAGCACACCATTTGGTAGACAATGAAAAATGGGCAAGGGTTTGCTCCATTGTCTGACCTACTTGCAAGGGCAATTTTCTTTCCAAAATAGAACCTGGATGCAGAATTGTTGCAAGAAAAAAGCTTCTTGTGTAGGAGGGTTAAAATGCTTGTGACTGCAGAATGTTAACTAGAACTAAAGCAATTCAGACTGCCCAATAATGCAGGCTTTACAAACTGGTTAATTGCTATGTGATAGAAGATAATTACTGTAAGATTATGATTGCCATGTTTAATTTTTAAATTTAATATTAACAAACTGGGAAGATTTTTAATCTAAAAGAGAAAATTGAATAATAGGATTAAAGCATGGGGTCTTTTCATCTCATTGCTCTGCTGCTAACTATAATCAAAGGTCAAATGTAAGTTCAAGTGACATTGCTTGGGAGCAGATATTAGAGGAAATAAATGAAAACACAAGAGGTTGCACAACAGCATCAGTCTTTGAACCAATCAGAAATTAAACTCCAACAATATATTGAAGAAGTGTACAATACAGTGGTGGCATGGAAAGCTTCACAAGCTGTCAGCTTCCAACATCAAAGAGAAAGGTGACAGATGAGTGGTCAGGGCAGCAAATGAATACAGAGGATTCTTTTAAGGTCTATTGAGCTCTTTTATAGCAACACAGTGTTGAAGGCCTCATTCCAAATGCAAGGCAGTGCTGACTTCTGATTCCTTACCTGCCTTCTATAATTGACAGCCTAAAGCATGGTGTCTGTTGCTCCTCCCAGGCATTGTCCCCAGAGCAAATAGCAAACCTGGGCCCTGAGAACGCCGCCATGGTTACGGCATCGCAGCGGGAGCGTCTGGATGCATCCCAGCTCCAGAGCCTGGGGCTGGCCCTGGATGGAGCCAGGATCAGCAGCCCAGGCACACAGAGCACTGCAGGGTCTCCCCAGGAGGGGCAAACCCCGGCTCCCAGCGGTGAGTGGAGTCCTCCCTGCTCCTGCCCAGGGAAGGGCACACACCAGTGGGGTGTGAGGTCACAGCACACGCCAGAGGGTCAGGCCTCTGTTCTGAGGGTGGGTTACAGTGAATTTATTAATCAACTTCTACAGTCCCGCCTCAAATCACATGCCTGACCAAGACAATCAGCCAGGAGGATGTTGGATTTACCCACAGCAAAAGGTAATGGAGGAAGACTGTCAGAAGGCATTAGCAGCTGTCTAGTAGCTTTACACTTTGCTAAGCACTAGCTTGTATAAAAGGTAGTCTGAAACAGTGAGCTTTTTCCTCTTCTTCTTTCCCATATTCTTTGCCTGAATTTAAGGCAGGGGTCTCCATCTCTGAACCTTCAGGTAGAACCTTTATGTGCAGCAGAATGTTGTTTGCAGAGCTGCAAGTGGAATTAGCATCTTTATCCAGACTGTAGGACCATTGAACAGTTTTTCCTGCCGTTCCCATCCTATTTGGAATTAAAGCCTATTAGTACCTATACTTCAGTGATTTAATCTTTTACTTCTTCATGTTTCAGTTTATACTGGGCAAGTCACACTGGCAATGTCAATGCATGTGTTACAGTGAGAGAGTTTGTACATAGTCAAGACAATGTTGAGAACTTATCACTATCAGAAAGAAAATATTGTTGCTTCCAGTGACACCAGCGAGATGTAAGCTGTTGGAGGAGAGACAGGGAAGCTGAAGTGCTGAAATAGGAGTAAGGGGAACTAAATTGCTATGATGCCTTTGCTGGAATTAGAGCAGACCTTCCCACAAGCACCTGGGAAGTGCTCTTAGCCCAGCTCCCTCTCACATATGACCTGTTCCTCCTGGAGGTCTGCCAAAGGGAGGAGTTTTCCGGGCAAAGATCACCCGAGTTCTTGAGCCTCTTGTCCACTGTTCCCATCTCCCTAGGAAATGATTCTCTTTGGAGCTGTGTATGTTAAACTGGGAGTGACATCTCTTGAGAGATGAATGTAACTAGGATTCAGCTGTTGGAATTTGCTGCACCTCTTTGGGATGGTGCAGATAAGTCTGCTAGGCCTGAGCTGTAGCGTGACACCAAGAAATAAAACCTTCTGCTTTCCAGGTGCTCCTTGTTTGAGCGGCTTTGGCATCTGGCTGTGCGCTGTGTTTACACTGCACCTGCCTTTCTGAACCCTCAAGGGTTCAGCTTGAGGTAAGTTATATTTTCAGTTAGAGGTAACTTTATAACAGAAACAATGATCACCTGTAACAGAGAAGGACTGTGGGACCCTCTTCCTGCTTTGAATACAAATATAACAATTCTTGAATATTTTTTCTGTACTACAAAGGTATCTTGTTAGTGGTTAGACTATCTCTGAATCTAATCAAGGGGAAAACACTTTATCTTATCTTTATTGTAGAGCCAAAGATAACAAAGGCATATTCAAAACTCCATGTAACACCAATCAATTACTGCATTGTGATTTGGAACATGTTCTTGGTTTTACTCTGTGTTTTGCCTGTTCCAGGCTATTTATAAGATTTTTTTCCACAAACACTTCTATTTAGTAGAGTATTGCCATTAACTTTCATTGGATTTTAATATTTTGACAGGCTAACATTTTAGAAGAGCACTGGTTGGCTTGAAGTTTAGATTCCAATTAGGCACACTAAATGCTTAAGTATTCTACTTAGTCTTTAAGATTGCAAAGCAAGGCATGTCAAAAGACTTAATATTTTTCTTTGCTTTGATTTTCAGTGTCCTGGAGCTTACAGCAGAGATGCTAGAGATAAAAGAGTGTCAGCTCAGCATGAACAGTAGAATCAAGAGGCTCTGAGATCCCTGGGTGCAGAGTGGTTAAATTCTTACAAGCAAGACCCTCATCTGCCATCAGGATGAGAACTATCTCCTTTCCATAGCGTTACATTAACAAGTAATACAATATCCCTGCAAATACTTTGAGTTTAAAAACTGGAAATGGCTTATCTGTCTCATGAGAAAATCACTGAAATATAGGATTGTATGTTAGGTAGGAACTTGAATTATAGGAGGGGACAGGTATCAGGGGACTGTTATTTGGAGGCTGATGTCTGATACCCAGTGCTTTTTACATGGGTTAATTTGGTCACACTGTTGTGTCCTTTTGTTGGGATTTCTTTTACTTCAAGTGAGCATCCCCTGGAGAAGGGCTATCCTTTTGTGTGGTGTGGTGTGGTAGAAACTGCACTAAAAGTTACTGCTGTTGCAATAAAATAGCTTAATCTCGGGGCTGCTGGTTTAAATCCTGCTCAGACACAAAGTGATAACAGGCTCTTAGAATTTAAGCACCTCTACAAAGCGTGGTTTCCCCATGGCTGTTGGTGTTCAATACAGAACTGTTGACACTGAGGGCATTGACAATACTCTGAGTATTTCATGTGACAAAATGTGCCATGGCAACCTGCTTGTGTTCATCAAGAGACAGTCCTTTCACTCCTTTCACTCCTTTCACTCCAGGTGGGGTTGAAGTGTACACCTGGGAATACTAAGGGGGAAGTCTTCACTGGGCCTACACCCTGCTAGGAGTCTCAATCCAGTATTTTCCACAAGACTAGCAGAAGGAGTTTCTCATAATTATAAGCCACAGATATTTTCCTGTGTTTTGGCAGCATATGACCTAAGTGTCTAATATTAGCTTCTCATGCTACACCTCAATATTTTAAACAATGGGAGAAAAAAAGATATATTAAGAATCCTCTGCATGTGAACATGCATTTTAATGTTGTTCGACATGATTTTAGACCATGAACACATGGCACAGTTTTCCATTTTGCCATTGCAAAAGTCTTAATTTTTCTAGACTAAAAAAGGCAATGCATGGAGTGAAAAGTTTAGCTTTTTCATTCAGGGCTGTACTGTAGTAAATGCCCTTCAAAGTATAATTTGTGTTTCTTAATGTCAAACATTACATCTGGCTTCTCAGCCCTGAAAGTAGAATTGAAATTTTTCTCAGGTGGGGATGCAATAGGAGTGTGAGGGAGGAAGCACTGGAGGGAAGAGTGCTGCTGCTGGAGCAGGGTGACTGTGAGCTCTTACTGCAGTTGGGAGTGACAGTTCCCACCACAATCCCATATATTCTGTAATTCCTGCAGCAGCAGGGGCTAACTTGATTCTCAGGGTTTTCTTATTGGCAAAGAAGGCAGTGAGAGCCACTTCTCATCCCCTCCTTTCCCTCTCCCCCTTCAGCAATCTGCTGCTCTGGGAACTGCCTTTGCCTATAACTAACCCTGGCAAGTGTGATGTGATGTTATGGATGATACTGCATGCTTTAGTTCTGCATTTTATAAGCAAAGAATGATGATTGCTGCAAACTGCCTGGCACTTTTTTCTCTAATCCTCATGGTAATATTCCAGCTTCTCCCGCTGTGTTTCCTTTTCTGCATGTGAACAGGAGATTGAGACATATATTTAAATAGAAAGAAGTTTGTTTTATTAATCCCAGCAAATATTTGCAAATGTTCACTAAACCCAAGAAATGCTTCAGTGGATCAAATGCATTATAAAGATTTGTCTGTGTTTTCACATTAGAAAGTTCTACCTCACTCAGATGTGAAAGTTCTAAAAGGTTTTTTGATTTCTAGAAATTGCCTGACTTGAATTCTGTGTGCACTTCTGAAGATGCAGGAGAGTGTTTTCATGTCAAGAAGACAGTCAGCATTTCCAGTTCAGCTGCTTAGGTCAGATACGTGACTTAGCTCTCCCAAGCCCTTCACAAATCTATATGAGCTGCAAGTGATCTTCTTCTGTCAATATACCTGGGAGTGATTCCGTTTGCAATTACGTGAGTCAGAGTTTAGCTTTTAATTGGAGCAGGACTGAGCTCTTTGTTTTGTGCCATCTGTGCTATAATTTCTTTCAAGCACAAGTGCTTTTAAATAGCTGAACTGCTTGATTATTTATATATTTTATTAAATTAATAATTACGTTAGGAACTTTGGCATTGCATTTTCGTTTGGTCAAGGGCTTATCTATTTCTTACAAGAGTAGTGTAGGAGGGGAAAATGTGGAGCACTGACTTAATATTGTACTGATTTCACAGTGAGATTGCAAATCCTGTTTGGTTCATGAGATGTTGTGAGCCTTTTGGATGGCAAGTACTGTAGAAAAGCAATTTTACTCCTGCCAATGTACCTCTTGTAAAGGTCACTGATGGAAAAGCCCATTCTACAAAATCTGGGATTCACGAGACACCTCCATCAAATCTGTTAAAACTGAATTTCTGTGGGAAGAATAGATGGAAAGGGGAGAAAGGCATGGAGAGCACAAGTATGCATGGTATGTAATCTGTGTGTGTGACCTGCTGTCCATTCACAGTCCTGCCCACTGCCAGAGGAAAGTGAAACATGTACACTTTACTGCCATGAATCAAACCACAGAATCCCTCAGTGCAGGCATCTGTCCCCTTGCAGGTGTGAATTGTGTACTACATGCACGTGATCACTTTCACTGGAATGCATTCATGGGAAAAATGTCTCACAGTCCCTCTCTTTTTGCACAATCAGGATCTTGGGGAAGAATATACTACAGAGAAATGTGGTATAAAGATTTGATTCTAAGAGAAATGTTGCTGTTTGTAGATGTGGGTAACATTTGTTTAAATCAAGCTTAATTTCTCCTACATTCTTTTTAGTTCTTTCAGATATCTGAGGAAAAAAAAACCAAAACCAACAGATTTATGCATAAATCTGCTGTTGAATATAGACCACGATAATAATTTTATCTGCTTATGGTGAGGATTGCAGCTCTCCTCTCCACTTGTGACTCCTGTGATGGTTGCTGGGCAGTACCATACCATACATCCTGTGGGATGTACATCCAACCATCCAGCTGCTGACAGTCACAGCTCTGGTGTAGGCCTGGCTCCTCTGAGTGCTCTGAGCCCTGTGACAGGTGACCCTGTCCAGCAGGATGTGAGAGGAGGCATTTCATTCCTGTGATTGACTGTAGGATCCTTCAGGAGTTAACAGATGGGAAGAAATACTTTTGTTGGCTTATTATTTCAGTGCCTGATACCTTTATGTTTAGAATTGTCTTTAGAAAAAGAGAAAAGGGCTGCTTGTTCTGGATCAGCAGGAGAGAAAACATCCCTGTGACCTGGTACTGAGGTAAATGCCACATCTGTCGCATCTCTAAATCCCTGAAAGGAAGAAAACAACTGCCCATTCACAGTGTCTGAAAAGTGTCCCTGTTAAAGCTGGCATTCTGGCTGTTGTCAGGTTTTGTACAGTGCATGGAATGTTTGACTCCCAGTGATCTCAATCTGTCACATCAGAGCTAACCAGCTCCTCAGTGTGAAGCTCTAAAGAGTAGGGCTTTTAAACAGTGTATATATTTTAAAAAGGCATCCCTCCCTAATTTTAAGAAGCCCCTTATGCCTCTGTATAATCTGCTCAAATATTCCAGAGGCAATTACATACTGCAATAATGGCAGATGTAGCTTATCACTTCACTGCTGTGCCTAGGGATCATCACCCCCTCATTTACTTTCCAGTAACACAAATTGCAACCCCATCATATTAGGCTGGGACCTTCTCAGAGTCCCCCTGGCTGCCCCCTTGGAGCAGCTGTGAGACATTGCTCAAGGTGTGCCAGCCAAATGCACCTGGGGCAGAGGCAGAGGCCTGACTCACTCAAATGACACTCAGAAAGAAGCAAGGAATCAGCAGTCCCCTGGAACGTGTCCCTTGAGCAGGTAACTGGCCAGAGTGCACCCTTGGTACTTTGGCTCATGCTGTGTTGTGGTTTTAGATACCACACACTGCTTCCCAGTGGGACACTGCCAATTTCCCCATGGCAGTGGAGGAACAGCCATCAAACTGCAGTACCTCGTTCCCCTGTCATATATTGTCCTCCTTAGAAGTAAAAATCACATTTCAAATAATCTCTTCAGCTTTTTTTTCCTTGTTTTCTCAAAAAAGGTTGATATTCCAGGCTAGTGCACAACTTTACTGCATGGGGTCTCTATTTCAGTCAAAATGTTTAAATGTCTTTGATAATTTTGTGGGGTTTTTTGGTGTGTGTGTTTTGGGTTTTTATATTTAAACAAGATCTGTAGGCAGAGGGATAAGGAGAGCTAAGAACCTTATAGTCCTGATTAGTAAAATATTCTCATCCATGTCATATGATGTGGGACAGCCTTGGGGACTGTTTACTCCAGTGCTGTTGGAGGAGAGGGATGTGACTTCCTTTTCCAGTAAGGCAGGAGGTAAACTGCATAGAAATGACAGGTCTGCAAAGAATAAACAAAAACTCCACTTTAAGTTCAATTTCTTTTATTGATTCCCCAGAACATTTGGAATTTCTCCTCAGAAAGAGTATTTTGTGTGTTTTTATAAAGCACGTCGTTGAAAGTGCAGATAAACAACAAACTTGTCAGAGAGCAAAACAGACCTGTGTGCTATCCAGGTACCATAATTTCATGTTTTAGTTAACACTGTGATCCATTAGCAGACCATCTTTCAATATCTGAGTCCTTAGACAGAGAAATTATGAGATGACCTCAAAGGCCCCACCAGACCTTGCCATGCAGGCATTTTGCACTATAGGTTATTTTGATCAAAATTCACATCTGGTTCTTTATTTGTACCCAAAAATAGATAGCAACAAAATGCATTTTTTCTGCAAGGAGTAGAAAGCAACCAATGTCCATCTGTCTCTTCCTGCCCCTTTCTGTTCAGCATCAGTCTGCTTTTCCAATCCAGATTAATGAGAGGATTTTCTTGCCCTGATGATGCAGGAACACAGGCATGTTCAGAGCTCACAGTCCAAGTGACTGAACATTGAAGTATTAACTCGAGGAATTGTGATTGATGGATTTCTTGCTTTGCTGGCAACAGTACAAAATTTATCTTCTAATGTTTTAGCTGGTATAATTAGCCTTACAAATACTTAACAACATCTCACTTATTATCTATAAACTTCTCTTTAGGGACAAAGAGAAAAGGAGACAAGCCAAAAGTAAATTTCTGTAGGAGAAATATGAAAATAGTGGAAAATGCTAATCTGTCACAGATACAGCTGGGGAATATTTTCTGGTACTGCTTTCCTCAATAATTTTAAACCATTGTATATGGAAGTGAACTGTATTGATTTATCAAAGAGCTATAGTTAAAATCACATTGGTTTGATGCACAAGCAGAAACTGCCCTAGGTCATATTTAATTGGAGCCTGACATGTTTCAACATTTAATCAGATGTCAGAAAACAACTTAGATCACAAACAAGTTCTGAACATATACTGCATGAACTGAGAAGGGGGTTGAGAGGATGGAGTCAGCTCTCTGCCCTTAATGTATCGATGAAATAGATTTCAGATCTGCATCTGTCAGTGTTTTTATTGGCTACTTTTATTTCAGTATTCACCCTTTTAGAATTGTTGAGATCTGACATATTAAGTGTACACATTTCAACCAAGCCTGTGTCAAACAGGCTGGTCCAGCCAGTGCTCTAAGACATGTCTGTGTTTTCAGACATCATACATGTGTGCAGAGATGGAAATGCCTCAGCACTGCAGCTGCCAGTGTTGTAGTTATGAATTTGCACTTTCTCCCCTCCTGCTGCAGTTGGTACCACAGATCTGGGGAGTTCTGCCAAACGCTGTCGTGTTCAGTACAAATTCCCCAAGTGCTATATTTGGGTTTTTAACGTGTATCCTCAAGTAGGCAACTCACTGGTGGTTACATCAAATATTATTTGATGCCAAAATTTATTCAACATCTGTTTGAATTGATTATTCTGTTAGAGTTCAGATCTACAAAACTTTTCAAATGCAACATACAACCTCTTCTCTTAGGAAGTGATAAGAGATACTATGGAGCTTGTCAAGGAGTTGTACTGGTGTACTTGTAAACACAGTGTTGTAAGAGGACAGGCTTTGATTCCTAATCTCTGGAAATAAGTAAATTTGGTTTTGCCACACTGTGGGTACTTACTAAAAAAAGATAATAGCAGGTACTAGTCAGTTCTCTCCTCTTTTCAGGATTATGAAAACTTTTTAAAAAAGATTTCAATGTTTGTGCAACATTTTAAACAGAAAAATTAAAGATAGTTAGGATACTTTTCATACATTTCAAACAATCTATGACCACCTGCTGTGAGAACTTTTCAGTGTATCATTTTTTAACAGTAAAGTCCTTGTGCTATTTCCTCAAACAGGGTGTGAAACAATGTAAACCAAGAGATTTTAAAGAAATGAGCTACCCAGCAAAGCACCACTGTTCACCTGGAATAAGCTGTGACCCATTTTCTACAACCACCGGAAATTCTATTCCTGGGCAGCTATTCCTATTCTTCTTTGCTATTGTTTGGATTGTTGGGTTTTTTTACAGACAACATTGGAGAGTTATTAAGAGGAGATGCCTCTTTTGAACTGCGCATTGAACTATGCTGGCCGTGTCCTGTTTTAGGGATTCAGGACTCTGAAGAGGCAGTCTGCTGACTCTTAAGGCATGATTGTTGAAGAAAAAATTGCCTTTTTTTTTTTCTTTTTCTTTTTCTTGGAAGTTTACACAGAATCATGGAATTGTTAGTGCTGGAAGGGACCTCTGCAGATCATCCAGTCCAACCCTCCTGCCAAGGCAGAGTCACCTGGGACGGTGACACAGGAACGTGTCCAGGTGGGTTTGGAATGTCTCCAGAGAGGGAGAATCCCTGACCGCCCTGGAGAGCCTGCCCCAGTGTTCTGCTACCCTCCATGTAAAAACGTTCTTCCTCATGTTGAGGCGAAACTAATTGTGTTTTAGTTTATGGCCATTGCTCCTTGTCCTGTCACTGGGCACCACGGAGAAGAGTCTGGCACCATCCCGGCACCCAGAGAAGCTGTAGCTGCTCCACCTCTGAAGTGTTCCAGGCCAGGCTGGCCGGGGCTCTCAGTAACCTGGGCTATTGAGTGGCATCCCTGCCCATGGCAGAGGGTGGAACGAGATCATCCCTAAGGTCCCTTCCCACCCAAACCACTCCGTGATTCCATGATTCTGTGAGCCTCTTGGCACCCACCTTTGAGGTATTTATATGTTTTGATGAGAAGATGTGGAGTCTTCTCCAGACTGACATGGCTCAGCCCTCGCAGTCTCTCCTAAGAGAAACACTCCAGACCCCTCATCCCCTTTATGGCCTCCGCTGGACCCTCTCTAGTAGCTGATGTAGATTAGCTGATGTAGATTTTCACAGTGTTGGCCTAGAAAACATAGTAAAATATTCATATAATATAACAGATACGCTATTCCCTGTTATATATCTCTA